>JASDQU010682936.1:10567-22198 GCA_032191745.1 Picea mariana
AGAAGGAAGACAAGATTTAAGATGGTCACCAAAAATAATTGAAGAAGTTGAGCTCTAGCTTGAAAATGTCAAAGTTAAATATGATGGAATTATCTCAAAAGTAGGTAGTATTAAAGATCAAGCACAAAGGATGGAGGATGTCATTGGCTATGAAAATAAGACTATTGATATGGGCATACAAAATGAAAGAATATCTTCAAATGTGAAACCATATCAACACCCTCATTACCAAGAAATATTTCAAGGAAGACAAGAAGATCAATATTAGCATTACCAAGGAAGAAGATGAAAAACTCATCAATATTCATGAAATAGGAGTCACGCCTAATGATTGTATGATTTGATACCAAATGTTATGTAACAAATCCCTAAGATATCATAATAAAATAGAGTCCACACCATATATGTTGGAACAAGGATTGAACATAAAGGACAATGGATCTGAGAGACAATGGTGGTGTCAAAATACATTGTAGTACCGAAGAACAAGTCGCTCAATGACAACGAGAGAAAATATCCCGAGATGATATAACAATCTGATATGATGATAGACCGATCACTAAGATCATCTATAAATAGGTTTGGTCATAGACTAAACTCAACAAACTCAGGTGAAGGTCATTGCACCTATCCATAAAATGTGGAACAAGAATCCATTAGTGGACATGGTCAACCAATGGTTTAGTCGTTCGTTGACCCAAAGACTTGGTCGACCCAATCAATTCGACAAATGTAAGGTTACAAGGAAATCGCATGTTCCAACACTCCCCCCGTAATCTCAACTTGGAGGAAAACAAATTTACGATGGAAATACTTGTTCCAACACCCCCCTTGAATTTGTTCTGAATACAAAAGTTGATCAGAAGTCGGTATAACAACACTCCGGAGGAAGTCTAATCACCATCAACCTAGATCAAGGCCAAAAGAGCAGTCATTCGTTGCAAATTGGTTGCAAAATTAGTTGTCGAAACGCGGTCCTTGTCGGTCAGTCAACTAGACAACAAGAAAACATCAACCAGACAATCAAGTGACTAGATAAGAACGCACAAATATAATCAGTCTCTGTCAATCCAATAGTCTTTGACAAGTTAGACAATATCTACAACAATTACAATAAGCAGAAGTACAGCTCCCAATAACACAGTCGAACATGGTTCGGTCGGTTTCAAAAAATCCAAGCATAGCAATTGGGTTTACGCATCAACAAATTCAACAACAACTTTAATTACTCCCTCCCTTAGACACAACTGAGGGATCAAAGCACCAACAACAAATCTTTGTCAAAACACACCATTCGACGAATAATAGCAAGTCAAAACTCAGTTGACAAATGCACAATTGAAACACCTCGATTGACTGTCAATTCAGGTCAAATCCCACTCGACCAATATCCTAGTTGAACTCCAATCGATTGTCAAGTTGGGTCGAATCCATGGTCAACCACTGCAAAACATCAACAATGAAGAGGAGCGTTGTATGTCCATACAACCAACGAAACACAATGGTATGAACTCCTCAAACATTTGGTTAGATGCGCCCATGACCACTCATCAATCCAACCATAGTCTATCTTGGTAGTCAGTATGGGTCCATAGTTCTGTCTATCACGTCTCTTCTGCAAAGATCTGAAAGCATGTGTGCCACTCTTTCTATGGAGAGGATGAAAATAAGGCACATAAGGCTATGTTGGATGATCAAGATATATAGGCGCAGGGTTTAGTGTACTCTCAGGAGTAGAACAACTCGGTATATCAACAACAATGTCATCAACACAAATATTCTTAGAATCTGGCATGTTAGGAACAACCACTTCATCAATCGGTTCAGGAGATTTATCATCAGTCTGAACTCCACCCGCAACGAACAAAACTTCCCTATTTGCAGCAAGGGCAGGTGTAGTCAAAGAGGCAACAACAACATCAAATCCAAGACCTGTTCTTGGTGGTAGCACCTCAGGAATAATAGGAGAAACAATACCCTGTCCATTATTCCGAAGGCCTCCTCCAATATATCCCATCTTGTTGAGTAGTCGAGATCCTATACTTTTAGTGTGTTTTTGAAAGCTAGGAGAAACAACACAGTTATCAGTTTCAAAACATAAATTGACAAACATCTTTCTTAAAAACAAAAGTAGGGGGTGGAGAAGAAATGGGTAAGCTTGGAAGCTCAACAACATCAACATTCTTCTCACAAATAGATGGACTATCAACAATGGTGAAAGAAGAAACAACATCAATCTTATTATCAACGGTTGTCTCGACATTCTACAAGCTCGGAAGAGTCTCATCCTTCTCATACAACTGCAACAATATGGAATCATAATTTTCCTTCAATGTCAGATACTCATCAAACAGTCGATTGTTGTCTTCTTGAAGAGGAGCAACTTCTTCATGGAGCTCATCAATAGAGGCCTGCAAGTGGGCAACCTCACGAGTTAGCTGGCTATTTTCTTCCATCAATTGGAGGACATTTGTGCTCATTGTTGTATGAGGAAGGACTTTCACTTCTTCCTCCAAGATTTCAAGAAGGTAAGACTTTTCTTCAAATTTATCGGTAAGGTTCTGAAAAAATATAGCAGTAGTGCTCCCCATGGAAACAACTCTTCTGGAGTGCTTAGTCACAACAGTCTAGAACACGTCTTCTGCATATTTCAAATTATTTTTCAGGTCCCCCATTCTCTTTCTTCAAGGCAACATTTTCATGAGAGAGGACTTTCACCTCCTTCACAAGCTCATTGACAAGATCCTTTTTATCACCAAAGTCATCCACCAGATCTTGAAATATGGTTTCCATGGTCTGCTCTAGGTAAACAATCTTCTGAGATTTTTCATCAAACTATTGCAGAAGGATGGTTTGAAAGAGGGAAGCCTCATCTTCCCGCTGGGTATGGTTTGTCTTCAGTTCACTGCTCAGGCAACGACGCTCAATCTGCAACTGTGAAATGACATTTTGCAAGGTAATAACTTTCTTCTCACAAAGTTGGTTGTGAGATTATTCCAAGGTAATAAACTTCTTCTCACATTTCTCCTGCAATTTTTGAAGCATGAGAGCTCTGTCTTCGTCCAACATACCCATCGTCAATGGAGGAAAAGATCAAGCACAAAGAGGGAAAATCGACCACAACATCAGAGTTGGCTTACCAATTGACTCACACAAAGATGGTTTGTTGGTGTACAGAATGCCAAACTCGCATCTAGTCATCTAGGTGAAGAAACCACCGACACAAACTATTGGTCGATTTCACACAATGAAGTGGAGCATGCAATAGCAAGAGATACTCACAAAAAATGAATTGGACATAAGTTTATCATTGTCCAGTTGCACAAGTCAAACTGATTGGCAATAAGAGACATGTCGGTGTTGAGGAAATCATCCAGGCATGAGTTGACAAGGGCATCCACGCACCAACAACTAAACAAAAAATGCAGAACCCAAAGGAGCCGGAGTCGAAGTCACCAGGACGGATCCCGTCGATTCGAAGTCCACTAGGGTATTGGTCGAGCAAGCAAGACGAACCTTCTTCCAGTCAGCAACATCCACACGAGTTTACCATACGAGGGTTTTCATTACACCAGTCAAAACGATGTAAAGAGTTAAGACAGATTAAGTCACAGTTCTCAAACATGGAAGTTGGTCGAGGTTTTCATCATAGCCAGTCCAAGTTCGTTGGTCAATGTTGAGTCAAACTTCAAGATCCAGTCGATAAGAGGTGAGTCGAGTCGAGATGAGAGTGGACACCGATCGAGGGTATCGACTATGCCAATTCCAAGTCGGTTCAAGCAAACCTTGCATGATTTAGTCGAGTCGAAGGGGCTTTCGACCAGATCAATTTATAAGTCAAGTCGAGCTTGATCAAGCCACTTCTCAAGTCGATTTCTCTGTTGGTCGACCACAATATCAAGTCGATGGAACATGTCAATGGACTCACTCAAACAACAAAGAGTATTTTTTAGCATAAACCCTAGCTGATCCAAAAAGGATTCAGAGAAGACTAAGGACAACTCAGAATTCACATAAGCAACTCAGAAAGCTCAGAATGGCCTTAGCAGATAGAGAAAGGGAAAAAAATTCAAAATCCTCAAAACTCAGTGAAATTGGCATCAACGCGAAGAATGCGTCGCAAGCTTTCCAATGGCGTAAACAACTCGTCAAACAGAGTTATGGATCAAAAGATATTCACGGTCAAAGTTTTGGTCAACCTAGCCCAATCAGCAGGGATGAGTCATCGTCTGTACTGTTGATGTCAGAATCAGTACGGATGACTTCATCGTCTGTACAATATACATGGAACATGCAAAGGGTGACACATGTCATGTTGACATCAACATAGTGACATGGTAGCACCAGAGGCTGCCACGTGTCACTCGTTTTCGACATTTTCGGGTCAACATGTGGACCAATGAGAAAGTGCCATGTCGCAGACCGTACGGGACATGGCAGGTTGACGTGGAAGGATGACTGTGCAAGTGGATGGCATGGGGCAATGGTTGGCTGCCACGTGGTAGTGGGAAAATGCCCAATGAGGGCCCAAAACCGAATTTCCAAAAATAAAAAAAATAGGCCCACCAAATATGGCGGAGGCCCACAAAACTTGGTGGCCAAACTACAACTCCAACAAATCTAAAAACCAACTCCAAACTTGGCAGTGGTTCCAATCCATATATATATTGTTATAACTATTGTTGGATTATTGAGAGGGGGGGTGAATCAGTAATAGAGAAATCTAATCATTTTTAACCATATAATGTAAGTGTTATATCAATGTAGCATTATCATCCAATATTTGCAGATTAAATAAACAATAACAAATGAACAATCATACACATACACAATACACCAGTGTTTTTACGTGGAAACACAAAGCGGGAGAAAACCACAGATTGTTTTTCTTATATGTCTTGAAGAATTACATTCATTGGAAGCACCAACTTCCTTTGTTTTCCATTTGCAACTGGAAGGAGGCTCCAACCCCCTAGTTTCTTAGGCTACAACCTGAGGGAAGCTCCAACTCCCCAATTCTCTAGTTACAACCAAAAGGAGGCTACAACCCCCTATGTTCTGCGGCTGCAGCCGGAAGGTGGATACAACCACCTATCCTTGCCCCGTCCATCCGCCCTAAAGTATAAGTAGAATGATGGAACCATTGTCACACTATCACTGTGAGATATACTACTATAAAACTGTACCAATCAACCTGCACCAAACAACCTGTACCAATAACCCGAACCATGCATCAACCTGTACCATAAACAAGTGCATCAACCATGCACCAACCTGTACCAAACAACCTGTAATCATCTTGTACCATAAACAAGTGCATCAACCATGCACCAACCTGTACCTCAACCTGCAAACCTTCCTTAACTTTAACAACAAGAGACTAGCATTTTCATCAAACTTTACTTTAGTCTCACATGACTAGTTTTGGATTAGTCAACAACCCTAACTTGAAATAATCATAACTATGTACCTGTAATGAATAAAGATTTGAAAATAGTACACAACGTTCTTCAGTGTGTTTTATGCAATTCCTCCAGGTGTCACTACTTGGAACCTCTCAGAAAATGATTTATAGCAAAAATGGCATACCTTGTTGAATTTTGGTTTATTCTAGAGAGCAAATTTGTAGAACGTGCCCCGCACAGAATATTTGTTGTATGGATCTGAAAATTTTACACAGAATACTAAAGACTGTACTCTAACCAACACATTTTGTCTTACTGAATTTGGATCTGTTATGAAGAAGTTATGACGTTTTTACCCGAAACACTTGTTTTAGACTAGTTTCAGGACTAACCACAAACCCTATTTTCCACATAGTGTAACTCCAAAAATGCCATGACCCACAAGTTGAAATTCGTACCACGGCTACTTGGATATGTTTCCTCAATGACCTCCCAATTTCACGGCCTGGATCATTCTAGAAAAATAATTATTGCGAAAATGGTGAGATGACACGTAAATAACATACCTTAAAAAACATCATAAAAATAATTTATCCTCCCTTGAATTTCAGCCTTATTTACTTCACATTCCCTCTAAAACTCGGCTTAGATATCCTTTGGTTGCCTCAGTCACCTGTAGATATTCAATATGCTCAAGTGTGATTAAAATGAGAGAGCCTTGCCTCTTATTTATACTCTCCAAGTAGCTTCCTTAGAAGCATCTTCTAGGCCACTTTGTCCACATAGTCACCTATGTCTAACTTTGCCCAATTTGCCACTTGTCCATGTATCCAATAGCCACTTGACCACTTAACCCATTTTCCTCATTTTAGGGTTAACCTTCTTATAACAACTTTCCATGATTAGAAAGTTCTCTATTTACTTTATTATTTAAATAATCTTCCTTGACTTTGTCACTTCACTTTATTATTTAAATAATACTATTTGATTTTGTCACTTCACTTTATTATTTAAATAATCCTCTTTGACTTTGTCACTTCACTTTATAATTTAAATAATTTATTCTTTGCAAGCACTTTGACTTCTTTGACCTTTTGGGGTTTCAAGGCAAACATATGAGGGTCCTTCAACTTCGTAAGGGCATAACTCTCAAACTGCGAGGAGTTATGTGACGTTCCAAATACCACCAGAAATGGCATGACATGTACTATCCATCTAGAATAGTCTTACCTACAAATATATCAAAACCCATACCATTATACACCAAACAAACTTGGGTCCATTACCCAAACCTTTGTGCTACTAGACTTTCTTCAAGGGTTGACATCAATGACAACCAACCCAATTAATCAACAACTATAAGCCCAAAAGGGGAGACCCGTGGGCTCGACTCCGGGACCTCCCCCTATCCAAACGCCTTACAATAACATTCGCCAACTGTTGGGCCAACGGACTCCATTGGTTAGTCCGCCCAACATTTCACTTAAATGCTAAGTTTGCCCATGGATGGGGAGAGGGCGCTCGACGGTATGGTCGGGCATGATTTTTGAGACAAAGTACAATGAATTAATTGCATGTTGCAAGCACAAAAATCGAGACGACTTTTCTCATGGGCCTGGGAGTGTCAGAGTCAGATTGGGGCGCGGAGACAATCATTTTTGGGTAATTCGATGCCATGAATTCAACGGTGTTGTTTGTTTTCTAATATGAGCAAAGCTTCTACAGTTTAATTCCAGAATGAGGTATACTTATGTATTTTGCCAAATTCTTTTGTTGAGTTAATAAAAAGGCCTACCCATTTGAGAGTAGGACTCAGAGACGTAGTCCACTAGGGACAAACTCTGTTATCAAGTTTTTGTGTTCAAATTTGATGCTTATGTCTCTTCATTATTGAGCTTTTCCTTTTTTATGGTGCACTTTAATTGATACTCATCTAATACAATTCTTTATAAGTTACTTCGATGAAAAGATCTCGGATCATGTTGGTATCAGAGCAGTCATCTTTGACTTGAATTGTTAAGTGTGAATGCTTACTAGGGCCAAGCATAATCAAGGTGAAGGAACTCTTAAGACTTTCAATCCTGAAGTTGGTCGTGCATTCTGAAGGAAGAAAATGGCAGAAGAGGACAAGCGTGATGAACAGGAGAAAAACTTCCATATGGTCTTTTATCGCATGTCAGAAATGGTCGAATGAATGTATGGAGACTACGAGAAGAGGATGAAGAAGAAAGGGAAGAAAAAGGAAGCACAAGTTGATGATAATGCTTCAGTAAATCAAGGGGCTGGAGGAGACCCTCCCGAGCCTCCATCTTCACCATCAAGTTCTAGCTCTTATTCCTCTGAGCACTCTCATCATTCTCGTCATTCTACCCATAAAGATTCTTTTAAGAAACCATTATTAAAGATTGATGTAAAATTTGCTTTACCTGTGTTTAATGGAGATGCTAATCCTAAAAAGCTAGATAATTGTATCCAACAGGTTGAAGTATATTGTCGTGTTCAACAAAATGATGAAGAGGAAGTTAAAGTGCAATTGGATTCTCTTTGGTTGGAAGGCACCGCTCTCGTATGGTGGGAGAGCAAACTTCAGGACATAAGTAAGTGTGGTAATCTTCTTTCCTCATGGTCGGAATTTAAATCAACGATAAGGAAGCAATTTTATCCATTGGGTTATTTACATAAAGCAGTGATGGAATGGCAAACTTTAAGACAAAGTAAATGTCAAACTGTACAAAGTTTCACGGAAGAATTTAGGAAGAAATCTATTGCATTAAACATTCCTTTGGATTTGTATGAAACTTTAATGAAGTATATTAGTGCACTTCACAGTTATATTCATCATACTTTGCTATTGTTTAACCTGACCAGTCTTGACGAAGTTTGTGTGCAAGCCACTCACCTTGAGAACAGGGGAAAGCATGTTCAAGAAGATCCCACAAAGAAACCTTCCAATCTCCAACATAAGCAGTGTAAGAAGTTTAAAAGGAAGGGCAAAATGACCGCCACTATAAAGAGAGAAGAAGGAAAACCATCTTGCACTCATTGCAAGAAAAGTGGTCACGATGATGAACATTGTTGGAAACTACATCTAGAGAAGAGATTGAAACAGTTCGGTGGAAAGGGGAAGACAAAGATTGTTGCTACATTACAACAAGATCTTGGTTTCGATTCAGAAGACGAAGGAAATATCACAATGGTTGGAGTACAAGGTAAAGATTCCTTTCATGCTAGTTCAAATTCCAATAATGAATCTCATGATGGTGAAAGAAAGAGGAATGGATTATTTCATATAAGAGTTGTATCTCTTAGCACATAAAGTTGTCATGGGTCATGTATAGTTATTGTTAAAACCCGTGTCTACACCTCGACTGATTCTCTCTCTTTTTTGCATACCTTCCTATAAGTTTTTCCTCTTCTGGTTGATAAATCCAGGTCAGTCAAGTATGTTGTATGTGTAGGGAAAAGCCACGAGCAAAATACAGCTTTCAGAGCAGTCTATTTCAAGCTTGAAATACAAGAAAACAAGCAGGTTCGATTTTCAATGGTGGAGATCCCATGTGCAGTTCAGATTAGCGGCTCTTAGACAGTCATAATTTAAAATTCGTGCAAGGATTAACGACTAGACAGAAGCCTCGGAATCCCGAAGTAACGAGAGGCTACAACGTCAACCGGGAGAAAGTGAGTTCGGGACCATCCAAACATCCTGAAGTCCCAAAGAGTCGAAGTCTCGAAGTCCCGAAGTCCTGAAGTGATGAGAGGTTGCCACGTCAACCAGAAGAAAGTTACTTCGGGAGATTTCCATCCAAACATCCAGAAGTCCCGAAGTAAATATGAGCCATTGAAGGATGAGGACATGCGTCGACAGATCTCACACTTCAAAAATTCGGCACTTCGGAGGATTACGCGAGCAAGCAGAAGAAATCTCCTGAAGCCCGAACTCCCGAAGTGAATCTCGGTCGTCCAAAACAAGAGGACACGTGGAGGAAGATCTCTCACTTCAGAGATATGACACTCCGGAGGATTGTAGGAACTATGCACTGAAAAGGCCCGAAGCCCGAACTCCCAAAGTAATTGTTGATCGTTGATCTCAAATTAACGAGGACCGTGGATCTTTGAAATAATTCTGTTATTCGGCCATTCGACCATTTAGAGAAATTGAGACCTTTAGCGTCTAAGCGCCCGAAGCTCGAAGTCCCGAAGTAACGAGAGGCTGACACATCAACCGGAAGAAAGTACTTCATGAGATATTCTTGCTCATCATTCAAGATCCAAGGGCCAAAGTTGGGTTTCCCAGATCACAGATTGCAACAAATCGATGAACACACTTCATTGCGGGGACGAAACATGCTCAAATGATAAATTTATAGAGCAGTCCTGCAATCAAAACCATGGTATAGCGGAAGAGGTACGTGGAAGTTGGTGGTGAATTGAGGGGGTTGAAGTGGTGTGGACCCAAACCACCCTTGGAAACTTCTGCAATCACGTGTTTATATAGGGCCCAATCCAAGAGCAACGCGTGGCAACAAGCTAGGTGTAAGGCCTCGTCTTGATCCCAAGGAGAAGTTAGTTAATGAAAGAAGGACTAGTGGTTGAACAATCGAATCCCCCCGTAAATGGAAGCATGGGGGATCTGGTCGAGGAGACAGAAAACTGTCAGCCCGAAGTACCACAGAGGGCAGTTTCTCTTGCACGCCCATACTGACCAGGGTTTCCTTTTGACAGAAGGAACATGACATAGAAGAGAAGACACACGACATTGGAAAGGAGGTGCCCAAGCAACAAGACATGTCGATTGTTTTTATTATAAATACATCAGATGAATGATATGTCTAGGAGGAGGGGGGTTCGACCCAAGACTGGAGGAAGTTTTGAGAAATGTTTATGATTGTATATTTCAGTTTGTAAGCCATAAGGGCATGTAGCTGTAAATTGTATTTTTATTGAAGATTCATATGCGTTGTTTCATCAAATTTGTCTTCTATGTTCTCTGTTCTATTCTTCATCTTGTTTGAACATATTGCAGATTTTAAGGATTAAAATTTGCCTTTGATTGATAGATTCCTGATGCGGTAGAAGATTTGCTGTAAGCTTGCCTATTTATCATTGTTTACTGTTAGGACACATCTAAATTCTCTTTGTAGAGAGGATCTTTGCTCAACGAACATTCGTCTTTATGTTATTCTCATATTCTTCTCTTCATCATTATACAAATCTTTTGTCTGATAAGGAGCTTAAATGCCTTCATTGAGTAGATTGTTTATGACTCCATAGCCCAATGGTCCATCACTGATCTGCAGTGATATCTGTTGTCTTTTCCTTTCTTTAAAGTCTTGTTGATCCACCTACTCAAACCATTTCAATACATTTACATTTTGATGGGTACTGGGCTTATCCTCTTGCAGTCTGAGGGTGACTCTCAGTGCTAACAATATCTAAACACACTAAGATAGATACATTGTTTGATCTGGGTTCCCAAGTAAACTTGATGTATGAAACACTTGTCAAAAAGATGGGTCTTGAAACTAAACCACATCCAAATCCTTATCCTCTTGGTTGGGTATGTTATAAAGCAAAAATTAATGTCGCCAAGCAATGTAGGGTCAGATTTGCTATTGCTTCAAAGTTGATTGATGAAGTGGATTTGGATGTTGTATCACTGGATATATGTGGCATAGTGTTGGGAAGTCCTTATATTTATAATAGAAAAGCAGTCTTCTTTCGTCATGAGAACAAATATCACCTTACTAAGGGGGGAGTGGAATATATTGTTAGAGCCCACAACATGAGGGTAAACACAACACTTGTCAGTGCATGACAAATGAAGAGACTGATAAACACTAATAAGAGATATGTAATCATGGTTGTAAGGGAGAAAGATATTAGAACATCCGACGCTTTCCAAGGATGTGATCCTTCTCATAAGAAAGAATTAATTGATATTGTTTCTAAGTATGATGATATTTTCCAAGAACTAGATGGATTAGCTCCTAAGAGGGATATCCAACATGAAATACATCTTTAGCAGGATTCTCCTCTTCCTAATGTGGGCATGTACATGATGTCAGTTGTAGAGATGACAAAGATCAAGAAGCAAGTACAAGGCTTATTGGATCAAGGGGTCATCAGGCCCAACTCATCTCCTTGTGGTTCTCCAATCATGATGGTGCCAAAGAAAGATGGCACATGACAAATGTGTGTCGATTATGGGGCCTTAAATAAAATCACG
>JASDQU010682937.1:63502-83801 GCA_032191745.1 Picea mariana
CACATAGATCCACTTTGTATGTCTCGTGGCTATGTCCGAATTTGAGTCATTTTAGAGCATAGATCCACAATGTATTCTGGGTGGCTATGCCGATTCATAATGACATGGATCCACAATCTATATTTAGTGGCCATGACTCATTTGACATTTTGTAATCTGAGTATGGAAATGCCTAACTTGGACAATGGTATATTATTATGCTAATGCTTGACTGTTTGTAGGTTCTCGATCAGTGCGCTCTTTGTTTCCGACACACACATTCTACAAAGTATTTCGGCTGTCATGAGTTCTAGCCTCATACTTTGGGGGGAATTCTATTACACATTATTTTGGTCACTCCAGTGATCCACTGACAACATGTGTTCATGTTCCCAAAAAGAGCCTTTCTTCATGAGGAAAGTGACTGATTTTCTCTTCTTAAAAACCCTATTAAGGAAGGTCGTCGTAGGCTGCACCATACACAGGGTGCAACACTGTCTGGTCATCACCCTCTACTATAAAAATGGCATGCAACGTCTCCGTAGGCTGCTCCACAACTAGGGTGCGACGATGTCAAAAGACTAAGAAAAAGTTGAGTTTCATGAAAGTTCTAGAAGGGGATCTTCTAGAAGATGAGGTGGCATCCGTATGGTTGGGATCCTACTCACTTATCTAATTTGGTGGGATCATCCTAATCTCTCCAACTATCTCTCTTTCCCCTATATAAAGAGGGATTTCTCATGGAAAAGGCTAAGGTTGATTCAAGCAAGATTAATGTTGAATAGGATAAGAATTGGATGAGGAATTCTACTTCAGTTCATACTTGAGGCTTCATTTCAGTTTATCAAGTCATTGTGGATCGTCTTCATTCAAGGTCGGAGCAAGTGTGTGTGTTGGAGCAAGGGTCATTGAGAGGGGACCTTGCAACATCAAGGCTTTGGTTGTAATCTCCACTTTCATTTTAATATGATACATTGATATGTTTCTTTCCCATAAAACTTGCTTTGTTTTATTGTATGATTCCTTGATCACAAACATAGGTTCTCATTAAGTATATTATATTGCTTTCACTTTGGTTGACTTGTGTTCCCTTACAGATTCAATATCGCAGGAGCACCAGAGTGGAGTTAGGATGACAATGGCAAGAGGAAGCGACATTTAAACAATATGTTTCCCATCTCTTGTTGAATAGTAAACTCAATGGTTAGAACTCAGGGAAAGTGTCATATTCTGTTCTATTTTGTTCTAGATCTAGGTGGATTTGTTTATGTCTGCATTTACCAATAAGTCCCATAATAGAGGGAAAGGGAGCATGGAGAGGTTGATGCTGCAATAGAAAGAGACGTGAGGGCCCAACATGATTTACAGAGATGCATGCTCTATAAGTTTTGGGTCATAGAAGGGATAAGGGCCCAAGTGAGGTTGCTCCAGACACTGATAAACTATTGGGATCCAGAGACCGAGGCATTCAACCTTGATGGGAAACTATTAAGGATTGAAGTGGATGATATCTACTTCATAACAGGATTGTCTCACTGGGGTGAGGTGGTGAATCTAAAAGCCCGAGGGGCTAGAGGTGGGCAGACTATGGAGGAGTACATTACCACCTACTGTATTGCAGGTACAAAGAAAGTAGGGAGCCAACTTTCTATTAGGGCGATTGAGAAACTGAGTCTGAAGATTGTCGTCCTAGTACTCACATGGATATCAGGATCGACCTCAACACATTAGGCATCAAGGCCACTCATGTTCTATGCTGTGGAGTGTTTGAGACACACGGTTTAAGATTGGTTCACCTTGCTACTGGCCAACATGAAGAACCAGTTGACATATTGCAAACTTGGTAGGATGAGGAACTTCGGGTTCACATCCATACTGTGTAGTTTTTTCTTCGAAAGAGTTCCAGCTCTGAGCCCGAGAGTAGAGATTACTCCACATGATCTATGTGATCCAGCCATGTCATGGTGGACCAAGGTGATGCAGCCACTAGGAGGTGGTAGGGTGCCAACCCTATACAACGATGAGTTCTTCCATTGGTGGCGACGACAGATCATCGTGATCGATGAATACCCCTATGAGGGGATAGATTATCGAGGGGACT
The DNA here is from genome assembly GCA_032191745.1 of Picea mariana. Taxonomy (NCBI): domain Eukaryota; kingdom Viridiplantae; phylum Streptophyta; class Pinopsida; order Pinales; family Pinaceae; genus Picea; species Picea mariana. The sequence goes on from JASDQU010682937.1 coordinate 65,583, forward strand.
GAGATATGCCATTTCCACCAGGATCCGCCTTTGGAGAGATTGGTGAGCATTGATTTTATATATTTCATTTATTTTTTGTGTTTTTTCAATTTGATAGAGGCAAACAAGAAAAACACAAATATTTTTGTATGGTATGATGTATTAATGGTTATTTGTTTTACGCAGACGTAGGTCCACGATGATAAGAGGGATATCCATGAAATTGACATAGAGGCCGAGGAGATGATATGGTAGGCATGGATGTAGAGGGAGTCCTATAGAATGTGTAGGGAAACATGTCTCGTTTGATGCACCAGGTTCCTATGGTCCAAGTGGAGGATCTGCCAGAGGCATTGCAACGACATGTAGTGGGTGAGGCTCTTTCGATGTCTTGCACATGCCATAGTGTGTTATCATGACACACACTGAGGACCTCAAGCATAGATCCCTTGTTTATGTGATGTACCGAACATATATGTATTCCAGGGCTACAAGCCCCATTTTGTACTATGACACCATATTTTTTGAAATATATATATATAAAACTATTTTGTTCTTCGACTTTACTTGCATATCTTACAATGGATGTATTAATGTATGTATGTTTTTGTTTCTTAGTTATGTGACAAATTCCAATCTAAAATGTAATTAGCATATGCATCAGATACATGATTAAAGCTTCTAGGTACATGATCGTAAGTAATGAAATCAAAATGTCATTCTAAAAGTCGTACCCGAAGAAAACGTCACAGTAATGTAGGATCTCTGACCCTGTAACTTCCATTCAATTGACATACAACTAACTGGGAATCTAGGCAAACTTCTAAAGATCGAATGCCATGTGAAATGGGGTGACACAATAGCTCTATAACGACGCTATACTTAACCACATTGTTCATTGATGGCTTTAGAAAAACACCTCCTGAAGACACCAGTTGTTCGTCGGATGAATAGATAACCTAAGTGGCAGAAGCCATGTTCCGAGTATGATGACTAGCACCATTTGTGAATCCTAAGAACATCGACGATTTCGTTGACATCTACCAACCAAGGGAAAAATCAATAAGCAAGCCAGTGACACAAAAGAATAAAAAGAGAAATATATACACTAACATACATTAGTATACAAAGTCCATGCTCGAGCTCGAAGGCTCAAGCATAATATTGTTTAAGATAGAGCTCATTTCTGGGCTCATCCAACAAATTCCCTTCATAATCTTCTAACTCGTAGGATCCTTTTTCAAGGACACGTCTCATGATGTAAGGACCGTTCCACATGGGATTAACTTTCCTGCCCGTATCTATTTTTAGCTTGGTCATAGAGAAGGACCAAGTCACCCTCAATGTACAGTTGGGGACATACAGACTTATCGTACTAGACCTTAACACGTCGTTTATTTTCCTCGATGGCCACAGTGGCATCTCAACGCTGCTCATCGAGATGCTCTGAGTGTACACGACATTCTTCGAGATCAATCATGTTAGGTAGGAGCTCTATTACCAACTTGAGAGAAGGGATTTTACACTCAATAGGAAGGATCGACTCCACCCCATGAACTAACTGAAACAATGAGAAACAGGTGGAAGTCTTTATCGTGGTTCACTACGCCCATAGTGTAGAGTAAAGCATTGCATGCCAGTTGGATTTATTTTGTCTGACAATATTTTGCAAAATGGTCTTGAGAGATTTATTTATGGCCTCTACTTGTCCATTTCCTTGGGGATGGTATGGTGACGAATGGTCGTGTCTAAAACCCAGTCTAGATGCTAACTCTATCATCGTTTCATTCTGGAAGTGACTGCCATGATTAGTGACAATCTCCTTTGGGATTCCGAACTGAGATAAGCCCTGATTGAATACAAAAAATGTTGCAGTCTCACCATCGAATTTAATAGTAGGCATGGCCTCATCCCATTTAGTAAAATAATCCATGGCTACAATAATGTGATGATGCCCCCTAGCTGAGGCTGGGTTGCAGTCCATAAAATCCACGAAGGGATCGACGGTAATGACTGGGTGCAAAGGGGCAGGGTGTGAGCACATCTTACTAGTGAAGACCTGGCAATGGTGACACTTCTTGAACTTCAACGTAATCTTTAAAAATTGACGACCAAAAATAACCAGCTTGCAATATCTTTTGGGTTGTCGCAAGCCCGGATAAGTGACCACCACATGCCCCAATGTGGCAGTAATTGAGAACAACTTCAACCTCTTCATGAGTTAAACAATAAATAAAATTATCATCCACCCCTCGACGATATAACATCTCACCAATAATGAGGTAGTTTTGGGCATGATGGCGTATACGTCGTCGATCGTCTCTCGAAAGATGCTGATGAAGCTTTAGGGTTTGAAGGTAGATTAAAATATATCCATACCAGGGGTTCGAAGACGGGATAACGAATATGTGTTCATCCACGAATGAATCATCATGAAAAATGTCCTCATCCTACATAGGGAAGTTTGACATCAGTTCCATAAGAACTAGCGACTTCTTGGATTTCGCAGAAGAAAAATCAAGATCAAATTCATGTAGAATCACAATCCATTTATTGTACTTCCCCTCTATGATACATCGTGTAAGGACATATTGAAATGGATTGATATCTACAACTACATTAGTCTTGCAAAGTAAGATATAATGACATAATCGTTGAACCGCATGCACGACTGCTAAGGCTAGCTTCTCTACGTGCGAATACTTAAGTTCATGACCAATTATATATTATCTAAGGTAGTAAATAACGTGCTCATGGAGCTTGTCATCCTCCTGAACTAGAACCATACCAATCATCCCATCAGATGTGGTAATATAAAGTAAGAAGTCTCTACTATAGTCTCGGGGCTTCAACAGAGGTGTCGATACCAGAGATTTCTTAAGAGCATCAAAGGATTCTTGGGCTTGCTCATCCCATATGAATGGAGTATCCTTGTTCAAAAGACACATGAAACCCTCAGTTATACTGACATAGTTCACTACGAAACAATGCATGAATTTAGCCTTCCTCTGTAAACCTTGAAGTTGTCGAATATTACGCGGGGGAGGCAATCGAAGTATTGCCTCAACCTTCATAGGATCCACCATGATCCCATGCTCAGAAAATATGAAACCCAAAAGGCGTCTAGACCTAGCACAAATTATGCATTTGTGAGGGTTCAACCGAATGCGATAATAGCGACATCTCTCAAATACTATTCGAAGGTGAGTCAAATGATCAACCCTCTTTCGAGAGTGAGCAACGAGATCATCTAAATAGGCTTTGACAATGTGCTTAAGATCATGAAACACAAAGGTCATGGCGTGTTGGAAGGTTGCTTCGATGTTTTTAAGATCGAAAGGCATTTCCGGTATGAAAAGGTACCCTAAGAAAAAATGAACATCGTATCATTTTGATCCTCGTGTTTAATTTAAATTTGATTATAACTTGAAAATCCATCCATAAACGAAAAGACTTCACTTTCCACACACTCATCAATAATCTGATCAATGAAAGGAGTGGGGAAATTATCTTTAGGACAAGCTTTGTTTAGGTCCCTGAAATCCATACATACGTGGACGTTTCCTTGCTTCTTATCCACGCGAACAAGGTTAGACACCCTTTTGGTCAAGAGAACCAGGTAGATAGAGCCAGCATTGAGTAGCTTCTCCACTTATGCGTTAATAGCATGGGCCTTCCTAGGATTTACAACTCTAAGTATTTGTTGAACATGTTTGGAATTCATATAAGTTTTAATTTCATGTTCAACAATACTAAGGTCGATCCCTGACATCTCTTCATATGACTAGGAAAATACATCTTAGAATTTTTTGAAGAGATAAGTGTAGTTCTAAATTTATTCAGGTGGACAATCTGCACCGATATATACATTTTCAATTTTACCAGAGGTTCAAGAGATGTCGATCGTGATGGTAGGAGAAATGTTTGTCATGTTTCCTTCGACATATACACCATGCATATCTAACGGAGCCATGGTGTGACCGACCATCTCACTCAAGGTGGACCTACACTCATCTTGTTCAATCCATTCAAGCCCCAAGAGAAAATAAGATCTATGGTGAAGATTGTCCCAAGGCCTATCCGGATGAGACATGGCTTCTATGATGGATTTATCCAAGGGTAAAGTATCATCAAGGCAATCATGTGAACAAGATGATTGGACATCCCATATGGTCTCTAAAATGGGATCCACCTCATCTGTCCGCGAGGAAGGAGGATCTGGGTCTGTAGTATCTTCTAGTATAGCTTGATACACAATCTCTACTGCAGACAATGACATTGCCATCTTGATGTGTGAATGAACTTCATATGACACATCCAGAGAAGGTAGGGTCCAAGGGTCATTTAGGTATGACGTACGGAACAGAACAAACCATAGTGACGATGAAGACTCACTGGAGATGGCATTGATGTGCGCGATTAGTGTCGAGAAATTGAAAGTTCCCATCAAGGGGGAGTACATACCGACACCAACTTTCTTAGTTTCTTGCTGAGAATTATCAATAATGGGGACCGAGGGTCCTGCAGATGCAGAAGGACTAGGATGCACAAAGGACAATTGGTCGATCGTCACTATCTTGCCTTCATGAGGAAAACATAAAACATGGAAAATCGACAACACAACAACTATCATAGCGTAAGTTCAATTACGCCCTAGTAAAATATTGTATTCGAGAGGCACACCAACCACCTTGACCTCGACCTCCATGGTCTTTCCACCTAACTGGACCGAGAAAGCGGGAAGAATACCATGGGGTCTGAACGAACGTCTATCGAATGCGGTCAAAATGGTCATGGACTGAGAAAGTGGCGGAGAGAGAATGGCTTTCCAACAAGATAAATACATAACTGATGTCAAAGCACCTTCATCAATTACAATATTCTTGATGGTGACATTTATACCCTCCACATGGATATGAAAGGCCACATGATAAGGCAAGCAAGGCTTGACATCCGCAACATCAAACTTGATAACTTTTGAGCCACTCGGGTCTAGAGCTCCTAAAGCATATAGCAAGGCATTCTTTTCTATGGGACATGTCTAGAGCATCTCCAAGGCTGACATTGCACAGGATGTTTTTCCCAAATCCTCGATAATCGAGTAATTTTGGGCAGCTCTGGCATTAGGACTGTGGGTAGAGCGCTTAAGGACTCCTTTCAGAATATGAGGCAAAGGTTCTGACTTATCAATATGCAAAGGTGTTTCTGGGGGAGGAGGCTTTGGACCTATAACAGGATGCGAAGAATCATAATCACGAGATCGAGTGGCTACATTGATCTCAAATTTAACCATATTGAAGAATAGATGGCCACCATCATGTGCAGAGGGGTTTTGACTCTCGCTCGATGCATTTCCAATGTTGGAGGATCTCGAGGTCATATTTTGGTTATGTGGAAACGAGTTCGTCAGCACAGCAGGCTGCTACGCTATGAGCCTCGAGGCTTCCTCAATTTTGGGGAAAAAGTGGGTAAGGTGATCAACTTTACAAAGTTTACAAGGAAACTTCACCTTCTTCTTTTCTTTCTTTCCCTCACCAACATTATTATTGTATTTATCATTATTATTGTTGTCCTTGTATTTATTATTTTTATTGTTTTTCCCACCCTTATGATTATTTCCATGTCCTTTCCTTTTGTTCCCTCCAGGTTGTTGGTCACCATTTGGGTTCGTTGACTGTACATAATGCACATCTATCGACTGGGTGGGTGAAGATGAAGTCGTAGCTTGTCTTACTGCAGACTGGTTAAGAAACAAATCCTTCAACTGTTTCATCACCAAGTCTGTAGTCTTAGCATTTGTGGATCCTATGATGCCATCGGTATGAGGCCTAGGCTTTTGTCTAGGATCATAATTTGACCGCGGCACATAAGGGATAATTTCATAAAGTATCCCAAACTGAGAATATATAAGGTCTAACTGTTGGGCTTTGAAGATGGGCTCTTCCTCAGATGTTACTCTGAATGTAGAAACATCCTTCGAAATATACGACAACAAGGACTTGAGGAACCATTCCAACATAAAATTTGGAGGAATGCCAGCTTTAATCAATCTCTTTCGTCTTGTAATGAACCGACAATTGGAAGTGGTTGAGAAAAAATAGGACCATCTGATTGAAATTTCCATATGTGCCCCCAGGTAGCTCGATGTACCACTTTGTGGAAACCCCGTAAGGTGCATTGAAATAGTCTCAAACAAACAAAATCGTTATTTAGGGAGTTAGATGAGCACCATAGGTGAAAGGTAGTCACGTGATCACCTGGGTCCTCACCAATCTTTCCCTCAAACTTCAGAATGTCTAAGGGAAGCTTGGTAGGGATGGGGGGCCATGACAGATCATGATGCATTGGGACATTCATTAATTTTGACAAATCTGGAAGATTCAACGTGGCCAGAAAAGTGAGTCGGGGTTGCGACGTCTGAGCCCATGCTCCCGGGAAAGATTGGGTTTGAGAGATTGTGGGCCAACCAGGGTTCTAGTATACACCATTACCCTGACCAATAGGATAATATTCTTCTCTCAACTAATTCATGAAAGGTTGTAAGGGCACCATACCCGCAGAATCCGCTAATGAGGAGAAAGTGACATGATAAGGATTATTCATGTGAGGATTATATATGTTTCCACCAGATGAAGGAACTTCGTGTTGGGGGTTTCCCATACCACAAAATTGATTCCCCCCTGATGAAACACCATAGGTTAAAGGAAGATTCACCATAATAAAAGTGTTCGTTGGAATCGACGTGGAGGAAGAAGGAATGATGGACAAAATATAGGAAGTAAATTGACTGTCCATTTGAGCACTCCATCCCGGAGCATTGAATCTAGGGTTAGGTCTGGAGGAACGATGATTCCAACTTACTACCGTAGGATTTATTTGAGGGATGTGACCCCCACCAAATGAGAAAGGAACATAGGGAGGCTTCGTGCCCCCAGACCCAAAACTAGGATTTACATTAGCCATCGAAACAAAGGATGACAAGTGAGAAGTCATGTCAGGCATACCAAAAGAAAAATGATTAGAGGCCCAAGGCATGGACTGAGTGCTATGATATTGTGAACTGCCTGGGAACACAAAATAATTCATTCTCATGAGATGAGAAGAGACCATGGGTTGGGAAGAATTAAGTAAATTATTTTTCAGAATCCAAACCATCGATGATGCAGGAGTCGAAGGGACTCCAATAACTATCACAGAGACTAGAGTCAAAGGGGTTCTCGATACATTCATATCTGACTCAATAGTCATGGTAGGATGATCGTGAGTCAGGGAAGTGGAGATATATGTACCACACTTAATAACTCTACGCCTTTTAAGAGGCGACTTCAGTAAAGGATCTAATCGTGGTGGTAGCTTCAAAATATGAAGAGACTAGTGAGGAGGCTGGTCTTGCTCCACGATGATTCAGAACTCGTGATGAAATATAAAATCCTAAGGCCAACTAATAATAAAAGAGTACACTCCTAAATAAAGCTAAAATCCAATGCACACAAACAAGATATAGTGGCTGAAGGGACCTCCCGAACTAAAGAAGGTATGCCTCTCCCAAGAGGGGATAAGACTCCCAAACAATAGAGTGGAGGTGACATAACTAGTTAGAAGGACCCTCATAGGCTTCACAACGCAGTCAGTCAAATTCCTCAAGAGAGAAAATTATCCATAAAGTTTGTGTGTTGTTCGATCCTTATCTAACTCAGGGTACCTAAAGAATAACCCCCACCTCTCAAGGAGGTAAAGGCACTAGCAAAACCCCCAGATACGAATAAAACCTTAGAAATATCTCTGACACTAGGAAGGTATTAGAAGGCTATCTATGCAACCAACTTCACATGACCTCGTTCTTAACTCCGATGTGAGTAGAGCCTTCTAAGGACACCAATTACACAATGGGTTTCACCACTCCCTGGTTAGAAACATACATTGAGTTTTATAACCTTGGAGAAGTTTACTCACAAAATTATATTCCAAGGCCCTAGGTCCTACAATTGTTTGTGTACCCTAAAAACAAAATCCTTTCTAATCAATTTTCATTATTGAACGTTAATTTTAATGGCTTCTGCTTACTCAAGAGGTGCGATCGTGAAACTGATGGTATGGAGACTCAACATAAAATAAGCAAATATAAAAACACAACTAATGACTAGTCTTGATTTTCAAAGATATGGTATGCTTCTAAATGCTATTATTCGGAAGCAATCTTTAAAATTTCAATGAAGTGCAATCTTTCCTAACATGCCAAAACTAATGTAATGCAACCAAAAGTGAAAATCCTCTGGATAAAATGTGAAAAGAAAAATATTTTTGTATTTTCAATATATTGAAATGAAAATGCAAGGACTAAATAAAGAACTTCCAAGCAGACCCTACTACAAGCACAAAGAGACAAGCCAAGCATGACACTAAGAAGGGACTACCCAAACCAGAATGCACGGAGAACAAAATGAGAAAAATGACATGAAATGAGTTCGCCCAAAATATTCACCAATAACACGACTTCCTATCACACTGTAGGCACTCAACAGTCAAGACAGGGACCCAAGAAGTCTCAACAACCAACAAAACTCACCCAACAAACACTAAAGTCATCCAAATAGACTCATAAGATAGTGTACATGACTATTTAGGGAATATATGCATATGTACGTGCCCTATGAACTTACAACTCACATATGTACGCGACTGTCAAGGGAAAACCCACGTATGCCAAAGAAGACACTGCCATGAAAAGGTCCAGGCCAAGAAACTTAGATGCAAATAAAAATAAAGCTGTTAAGCAATAGGAGACACATAAACTCAGGAAAATAGAGAGCAATGAAAAAGAAAAATCATCTAATACCCCAAAAGGGAGATCTTCCCCAGTGGAGTGACCAATTCTGTTACGAAGAAAATCTCTGTGGCAAGGGGTAAACCACAATAGACGAAACGACAGCCAGAAATAAACTCTAAACTCAAGTATGCTAGATAAATAAAAATTCAGTCAAGAGAAGGCTAAGAGCCTACCTCATCCGGACGTCCGAAGAAGACCTTGGCTGAGCTCATGACCAAAATCTTAATGCCTGCAACTTGTCCTCAACAATAACTATATACAAGCATATATAAATTATATAGAAAGTTAGCATATAAACTAGCATAATCCATTAAAATGTATAACAAATATGCCCATGGAAAGTAATGTAAATATTTGCAACATATAATTGGACGAGAAAAGAGTATTTCTATTAATGTAATCGACATAAGTACATAGGTGACAAAATTTTGTAACGACACATATCGGAACCGAGAAACTAAGTCCCTCCTGCTGGGCCTTCACCACTTCAGTCCTCCATAAAGGAAAGCTCACAAGTAGTAGGAGTCAATGAGGTTCTCCATCTCAAGATAGGAAGAGCTTGGGGCCTGAACACAAGGAGTTCATACTTTCAAGGAAAAAAGGATGCAGACTCAATATGAAGTGAAATTTCTCCAGAGTATCTTTGTTCTCAATGTTGTGTGTGTTCAAGGCTTGTATATGGTTCAATTTATAGCCTCCAAATGGAATTGAAGGGTCGAGTCAGAGCGTTTCCAATATATGGAAGGTCAAGGATCATGGATCTCGTGACATGGTGTGGAAACCCGACATATTTTTAATTTTTGAGCACAAAACCCGATGTACGTGGGTTGTAATGGAGAAACCTACGTATACACGAGCTATCTAACCGTGACCTGTGTATATGGAAAAAAAATTGTATTTTTATCTCTGGAGTGACCAAAATGGGGTAATGTGAGTCTACAGAGGGAAATGGAAGGCCATCAAAGCAATATTCATGGAGCGTGGAAAAAATTGCTATAAGAAAGAGTTAGTCAACAACTCGAGGATTCAACTCAAAAGGATCAAAGAAAATAGTCTCCTTGCACCATAATGAAGATCTGATCAACAAATTTTGAAGTTATTAAAACAAGGGTAAAGGTAGGTTTATTAAAACAAAACAACCAGTTTCATCCAAATCAGAAAAAAAAATAAAAAAAAAACAAAAAAGTTTCCGAAAAAGATAAACCCCCCACAAAACTATTAATTCTAACACAATCACTACCCACCAAACCATTCACAAGATCATCCACTACTAACTTGGTTGCATGTGCTCAGAAGGATAGAGGAAAACAAGTTGTTGGAGCAAGAACTAAGTAAACACAAACACAGGAGGTTGTTGAATAATTTGAAGATTCAGAAGACAAGCCTACATATCAGAACAAACAATTTTGAATCTTTTGGGGAAAAGGAATAATAGATGTTGAGTCACATGCAAAAGGAGGTGGTGCAATAAGATCACTAGATGAAAAAATATTAGGGGATGGAGAATATAGAATTTTAGAAACAATAGAACAATGAAGAGCACGAGAAGAAAGAGAAAGGCAAAGAAGGGAAAATGAAAAATACAAGGGAAGAAGAGAAAGAGCAAGTGTAGAGAGGGAAGAAAGAAGACAAAGAGAAGAAGGTGAAGCAGATGGACAAGAAGAAAGTAAAGTCACCTTTAGATTTCCTATTACAGATGTACCTACAACTCTTGGAAATGAGGTAAAAATAAAAAATATTCCTCCATGAGTTCTTCCCAATTTTTATGGTTCACCTTTTGAGGATCCTGATGCTTTCTTATTCGAATTTGAAATCTTTTGTAGAACTTATGGTTATACATATGATGCACATAAACTTCATTTGTTTTCTGCAACTTTAAAAGGAAGTGCATTAAAATGGTTCATGGGTTTAGGTGAAAACTTCACTGCATATTGGGAGACAATGATGACGATTTTCCTCAAGAAATATCAGGCATATTGTAGACCTCACAATTCCAAAGAGGACATCTTTATAATGTCTCAACAAGAGGATGATAGTCTAGAATATTACTCGGAACGATTTTTGTATAACCTACAAAAGTCAAAATATAGTACTATAAACCCTGATCTCACTCGCACTATATTTCTGAAAGGACTTATAGATGAATACATAGATGTTCTGAATTTAATGGGTTCAGGGGATATGTCTTCTTTACCATTTGACCAGATTTGTGAGATGTGCAGAAAATATTCCAGAGGAAAAGCTAAAGTAGGAAAAAAGTCAAAGGGATGCTCTTTTGAAAGTGACAAAAACTGCAACAGGGAGTATTACTAAAGCATAAATTGGTAATTTACTAGAAAATTTCAAGACTGAACTTATGTGTACCTTATCTTCACAATTTTATGCTTTTAACACTAAGAAAAGACATGAAGAAGAAAATGCAACTTTAGCAATCTTTTGTCCTGATTGTCTAAAAAAACATCCAAAAAATCAATGTCCACTAAAGAGTATCCAAATTTGTTGTATTTGTGCAGAATTACACGCAATAGAGGATTGTCCCTCGCTGCCTRGATTAAAAGTAGTATATCAAGMAGASAATGAAGCATCATAAAATMTTTACAATATTKCACTTAGGTGGCCTTGGCAAYTGAGAGCAGGTATGTTTCAAGACCCTTCTCGACCATTTTCATCCTTTCCTACTCAAAATTATGCACAAACTACTTGGAATGCTCCCATGCCATGGCAACCYTGACCAACACATMAAAAATTMAATCAACCATACCAACATAATTGGAGAACTAACAATTCTAGTACTCAACCATCCTATAATTTTCCACAATACACATCTAAATATCAATCCCAACCATCTTATTCACAACCACCTTTCTCACAACAATATTATCAACAACCATTTTATCAACAACAACAACCATTTCCATAATATCCACCTATACAAAAAACATTTCCATCTAATCCACCACCACCACAATTAACTCAATCTCAACCTCTACAACTCCCTTCAACTCAAAAACCACCATGACCTACTTCAATCCCATCTTAGGCTGTAGCAAACCCAAATAATCAAAAGGACAAAATAGTCTATAATGTTGAAGTGAATACTTTTCCCACTTATGTTATCACTCCCGTAGTATTACAAGAATTTCCTACACAATTACAGGAATTCTCTGCACCATTGCAAGAAATAAATTTACGCTCAAGGAGAGTACTAAACCCAAATTCCCCAATAATAACTGAAGAGGTGGTAGAGGAACTAGAAGAAAATTTTCTAGATCAAAACAAAACAGTTTAAAAACAATCAGTTTACAGGAAAAGGTCAAGAACCAAAACTTGCACCCTTTCCTAAGAGATTACTATTGGAAAAACAAGAAAAAATAGAGATTTTACCTGACACTGATAATTTGGAAGAATTGAAAAATATCAGTATAAAAATTCCCCTACTGCAGGCCATTAAAGAGATTCCCATATATGTCAAAACAATAAGGGAAATATGTAATAAAAAGATTGCTAGAAAAAGAAAGGATCCAAAAACTATATGAGTGATTGGTCATTTAGCCAGTTTGATAACTACAACACGAATCATAGAAAAGTATGTTGACCCAGGTATACCAGTTGTTACAACATATATTACTAACCTTTGTTTACCAAACACACTCATTGATTTAGGTGTTTCCATAAACGTGATGACATTGGAAACTATGAAAAATATCAACATTCGAAATCTCAAACCTACCCCTATGGTTTTAGAGTTAGAAAACATATCAAAGATTAAGCCTAAGGGAATAGTTGAAGATGTCATTATTTCATTGGCCAATAGACTTTATGATACTACAACCAAATTCTATCTTAGGAGGACATTCATTGATATTGGGTAGGACATGGCTAGCAACAACCGATACATACATTGGTTGCCGTTCAAGAAACATGACAATCACAAATGGTTCTGAGGTAAAATAGATCCAACTCTATCCCGTAGCTAAATCAGTTAATGAGTTGGAGAAAAATAAATGGACAGAGGACACAAATACAGAACATGAGACAATTCATCCCGTGTTAACAATTTCTCAAGCTTTAAACATAAAAAAAACACAGATGATAATTATTTTAATCATTTCCTCTCTTACCCTGATTCTCCTCTGTATTTTAGGGGGAAAACATTATCACAGACATTAGATTCTGAACAAAGTCTGAACAAGCTTCATCATGAACATTTAAACAATTTTTTACAAGGGATTCCGAGCAACTTTTTGTTGATTTTGTATTAGTACAACATTTTCAAGAAATATGTAATATAAATAGTTTAACATCTTTGTTAGATTCAATATTTCCTGTAAATACTGTATCTACTTCCTGTAATAAAATGGTTGAAATATTTCCTAGAAAAAGCCTTAATATTAATGCTGATCTCGATGAATCACAACAAAACCAAATTAATTTCTATATTGAAGAAATATTCTAGAGCCTTTGCTTGGGAATACACTAATGTGTAGGGGATTCATCGAGATACTTGCACCCACCACACATACATCCAGGAAAATGTCAGACCAATTTGAGAACCACAAAGACGAATGAACCCAACCTTAAAAAACATTGTAAAAGAGGAGCTACAAAAATTATTAGATGTAGGATTCATTTATCATATCTTTGATAACCAATGGGTTTCACCATTGGTTATAGTTCCTAAGAAAAGTAATAAATGGTGGGTATGTGTAGACTACTGAGAACTCAACAAGGCCACGTCAAAATATCATTTCCCTCTTCCTTTCATTGACCAAGTCCTAGACACATTGGTTGGAAATAAATATTTTTCTTTCCTCGATGGTTTCAATGACTATAATCAAATACAAATAGCATCAGAAGATCAAGACAAACCAACATTCACTTGTCCTTGGGGAACTTATGCCTACAAGGTATTTCCATTTGGACTCTGTAATGTGCCAGTCACCTTTCAAAGGGAAGTCTTGGCTATTTTTGTTGATTTGGTAGATGATTATGTAGTTGTGTATATCGATGAATTTTCAGTTTATGGAGATACATTTGAGGAGGCTTTAGAGAATATGAAAAAATTCTTAAATAGATGTCAAGAAACATGCCTTGCTTTGAGCAATACAATTTTTTTTATGATGCGTACTGAAGGTGTTGTGCTTGGTCATCATATTTAAGCTACATGTATTAAGGTATATCTGACAAAAAATGAGGTCATTGCCAATTTACCCTTTCCATCCACTCAAAAGGATGTGAGAAGTTTCCTTGGTCATGCAGGGTACTATAGATGATTCATTAGAAATTTCACAAAAATTACATCTCCTTTATTCAAATTATTAGCAAAAGGTGTTGAATTTTACTGGGACATTAATTGCCAAGTTATCTTTGATGCATTAAAATAAAAACTTTATACCACTCTGGTATTGAGAGGGCCCAATTGGACATTGCCCTTCCATATATCAACAGATGCCTCAGAGACAACAATAGGAGTGATTTTGGGACATAAAGAGAACCAAAAACATTATGTAATCTATTTTGTCAACAAAAATGTAACTCCTGTTGAGTCCAATTATACAATCACAGAAAATGAGTTTTTGGCAGTTGTCTATGCAATAAACAAGTTCAGACATTATATTACAAAATATGAGATTTTTGTGCACACAAATTATTCTGCCATCAGGTATCTTATGAATAAACCCATAACTAATGGTAGGATAACAAGATGGCTTCTTCTTTTGTAGGAATTCAATATCATGGTGTTAGATAGGCTAGTAAGGAAAAATATGGTGGCATATTTCCTTTCTCGAATCAATAATCCCGGTGAGACCTTTCCTGTAATTGATACATTTCTAGATGAAAATTTATTTGCGGTTTCTGTTAAGACTCCATGGTTTGCTAACATCACAAATTACTTGTCTACAGTGAAATTTCCTCCACACTTTTCAACAAAAGAAAAACAAAGAGTTATTAGGAAAAGTGCTAAGTATTACTAGATTGGAGGAGACCTATTTTACACAGGAGATGATCTAATCATTTGTTGATGTTTTAGAGAGGATGAAATGTTTGATATTTTGAAGGCTTGTCATGATGTGCGGTGGTCATTTTTCCGACAAAAGGATAACCTATAAGATTCTTCAATTGGGATATTATTGGCCATCAATTTTCAAAGATGCTAAACAATATGTGAGGAGATGTGACAATTGTCAAAGGATGGGGCGTCCTATTGCAGCCAATGAAAAGCCACTTTAGCCTCAGGACCTCATAGAAACGATTGAAAAATGGGCTTTAGATTTCATGGGACTCATAAATCCACCATAAAAAAGGAAAAGGTACATTTTAGTTTGCACAAATTACGTTACAAAGTGGGTTGAAGAGAAAGCTTTACTGAATGCTACTGAACAATCTGTTGTAAATTTCTTAGTTGAGAAGATTTTTGTTAGATTTGGTGTACCTCGAGATATAATTATTGACCAGGGGGAATAGTTCACCTTGAAAATAGTTAAATCTATTGTGCAGGAATACAAAATTAGACACAGGAAGTCCACAACATATCATCCACAGGGAAATGGCCAAGTGGAATCTAAAAATAAGATTCTAGAAGGCATTTTGATGAAGACAGTCCAACTCCATCAGTCAAATTGGGTGGAGAAGCTTCTAGAAGCCTTATGTGATTATATAACTACGTGGAAAAATGTTACTAGACACACCCCTTATGAGTTAGTTTATGGAAAGAAGGTACTCCTCCCTATTGAATTTGAGATAAAAACCTTCAAAATTGCTCCAGAACTGGGTTTAAGTTTGTCAGAAGCTCAACAACCAAGAGTTCTACAATTAAATGAGCTAGAGGAAGTGCGTCGAGATGCCCTCCAAAATACCACTCTTGTTCAGGAGCAGGAAGATAGATGGCATGATAAATTCATTAAGAAAAATGAGTTCAAAGCTGATGATTGGGATTTGCTTTTCAATTCAAAATTTAAAAACTTCAAAGGCAAGTTTACCACCCACTGGCTAGGCCCTTACAAAGTTGATACAATGTTCGACAACGGCTTGGTGATAATCAAAACCATTGATGGTTTAGAAATCATGTTCATGGTCAATGACCATCGATTCAAATTCTACAACAAGCTAGCATCCAGAGATGAATTTGTTTCTCGGTTACTTCAACAATGTGAGATGGAAGTTCTGAGTAGGGAGGATAACTCTTCCACTCATCTTTCATCTTGAAGTAAATCTTTGAATAAAAATTTAAAAATATATATATATACAATAAAAAGTAAAGAGAAAAATAAGTTCAGAATATGAAAGCAGGCTCTGGCGCATCTTAACGTGATTCTGTTTGAAAAACAGGCAACTAGCTGGCAGAGTTCACTGTTTTTCTCAAAAATTTCATGCAGAATTTTCTTCATAGAATGGTTCGAATAAGTTAATCACTTTTTAAGTGATTAACAATTGATCCAGGAGGATCTAAGGAACGCCCAATGCAAAATTTATGAGCGGTCAAAGTTCAAGTCAACCAGGTCAAAAAGTCAAAGTCAAAGGGAAAAGGTGACACATGTCACCACTGCAAGGGTGACACGTGGCACATGATCATACATGAAAGACAAGTGACATGGCCTGACTGATTGGTAGGTGAATGGGAAGATCATACATCTAGGTGGGATAATCAATTGTGGACACATGGCACAAGGGAGCCAATGAGAGGCTGCCATGTGGCAACTTCCCAATGGCCTATATTGGTTAGAGTTTACCAAAATTATAGGAGTTCGACGAACCCGGGACCTCCTATAACTTTAACAAAGCCTCCATTGCCAATATGCCACATGAGTGTTTCTTAGCCATATATAGTGGAGAATGTATTTGAATTAGTGTAAAGTTTTCTTTGGAGGGAAAAGGGGATGAGGGATAAGCCCCCAACCCCTGGTTATTAAACTATTCCGTACGTCCACAATCCAAGTTGTTGTAGGGGGCTAACGAGCTATATACCACGTATATATGTTTATAACCATATATAACCAACAAAACAACAATATACCATATATATAGGGTCCGTGGATTTTGAACCTCGGACCTCCTACCATACCAATGACTTATATCCATCCGCTAACCAATATGCCAAATATGGCATTTGTTATAACAAACAAATTAAATTGCATTTAAGTTAATGCCAGAGTATGTGGATGAGAGGTTTGGGCTGCAACCTATTTAATGGGCGTAGATCCTAACATCCAACACACATCCCAAGGCACACATCCCAATGTGCACATACTTTGATATGGCACAAATCCCAATGTAAAGCATGGATCCCGAGGCTATACGAGCTACATAAATTTGCGTGCAGAGAAGGAGCTAAGTTTGGCATTTCATAGAAAAACGTGCCATGAGGTATATTGACTGTACCTCGACAAATTTATACTCATTTTTCACAATTTTTCGCAAGGTGTATGAATTTGAAGTCTATTTTATGATCAGAGGTCATTTGTAAAAGTATTAGTCCAAATTTTCATTAATGAGTGCCATAGTGCATCGTTTGGCATGTAAAGAGGGTAAAACTGAGCCAATTTGGAATTTGGTCGACTTTATAGTCAAATTTCTTAGAATTTCACAAGGATTCTAATGGAGAACTCATTTTATTGTTTTGAGTAGTGTAAATAAAGAGAGTCCATTAAATTAGTTTTTTGCAAGCCCATGTTGTAATGTAATTTGGTATTTTGAGATGATGAAGAACAATCATACTATTTAAAGGGACTTTGAAGATGGAGTAATATGTCATCCATATATGTAATTTGAGTTCTTTCATTTTCTGTTGTGTCATCTCATCATTATGCAAATTAATCATCACTTTATGAGTTTTTTTTGGATAAGAAGCACATCATCATTTTTCTGCAAATCACCTCAATACGATAAGAAAATAATTTTGAATCAAGTTAGATGTTGCATGTATATATTGTAAAGAAATAAGCGGTGTCTAAGGATTTTTGGATCAAGTGGTATCATAGCTAGTTTGACGTGTATTTGCAAGATGTTGATGTGATGAGATCGAAGAGTTTAGTTGGTGAATATTTTGAAGGCTCTTATCAAGAGGATAAAATGAGTAAAGTTCTCATGAAGTTGAGACTGCAGAAGAACATTAATTAGCAAATCCAGAAGGAGAATTCTGAGTTAAGAATGCAGTTGCAAGCTCTTGCGGAAGAGAAGTAGAGGTTGCAAGATCGACTGATATGTCATGAGGAATTCCATAAGGGTAATTTTCATGATTTAGAAAGAAATTTGCAGATTAGAAATCAAGTAATGGCACCATCAGTACCAATCCATGAAGATTGGCAGGTTGAGAATGTAAAGTCTCCGATGCAAAAGGAACTACCTCTTTCAAAAGGCATGATCGAGAAAGATGACTCCTCATATTATTGTTTTTCCTCTCAAGATGGATAATG
>JASDQU010682937.1:83901-104283 GCA_032191745.1 Picea mariana
ATAAGCAAGTTGATAAGGTCACGGAAGAATACTTAGATATCTTCTCCTCACCTACTGTGGTACCTTTACACTTTCAGGTCAAGCACCCCATCAATCTAACCCCCAGTGCAACGCTGCCCAATGGGCCAGTCTACTGCCGCTCTCTATTAGAGAATGAGGAGATCAAGTGCCATATCCAAGAACTTCTCCACAAGGGGCACATCTATCCCATATCATCACCTTGCAGGAGCCCAATCATGCTGGTACAGAAGAAAGATGGAACCTGGAAACTCTGCATTGATTACGAGGCCTTGAATAAAATCACAGTCAAAAACCGGTACCCGATTCTCCGAATCGACAACCTCCTTGATCAACTCACGGGGGAAAAGTACTTCAGTTATACTGATCTGAAGTTTGGATACCACCAGGTTCTGATAGAACAGATAGATGTATGGAAGACCACATTCAGTCAAAGGAAGGTCTTTTTGAATGGTTGGTCATGCCCTTTTGTTTGGAAAATGATCCAACCACTTTCATGAGGATGATGGACGATATCCTGCAAACATTCACTAATAATTTTGTAGTGGTGTATCTGGATGACATCCTAATTTACAACAAGACTTGGGCAGAACACTTGCAACATATTCAACCGGTTCTGCACACCCCGTGACAACACCAACTCTACGCCAACTTGGAAAAATTATACTTCGACATAGACATGGTTCATTACCTGGGCTACATCATTGATCAACATGGCGTACATTTGGATCCAACCAAAATTCAAGTCATCTGTGACTAGCCAGCCCCAACCACACTCACTGAGCTTCAAAGCTTCTTGGGCCTTGCCAATTTCTACAACAGGTTCATGTTGGGATTATCCCATATTGCATGGGCCCTCAACTAAGTAACCAGGGGTGGTGGTAAGGTGAAATTTGTGTGGGGATGGTCCCAACAACAAGTGTTTGATGATTTGAAGCAGTGCTTGTGCTCAGCCCGAGTAATTTCATTACCGGACCTACAAAAACCCTTTGAGATCGATAAGAATGCTTCAGACTATGTCGTGGGTGCCGTTCTCACTCAGCACGGCCACCCCATGGCCTATCATAGTGAGACACTATCATTTTTTATCTGTAAGTACCCTACTTACAAAAATAAATGTACTCCATTGTGCAAGCTTGTCGCTAGTGGAGACATTACATTCTTGGGAAGGAGACAGTCATCCACACTGATCATAAGCCATTTCATTTCATGCAGACACAAGGCAAATTGGATAATGACCTCCATCATAAGTTTTCCACATACATAAGTGGTCCATCATAAGTGGTCCATATAAGGGAGATAATGAGGTTCTCCATCAATAAGGGAAGAGCTTGGGGGCTGAACACTATGTTCAGACTTAAAGAACAAAGGGATGCAGACTCAATATGAAGTAAATAATTTCTCCAGAGTAACTTTTCTCTCAAAGTTGAATTCTTTATCCTTTTCCACAACTCAGAATTGACTTCTTTATAAGGGCCGAGTCAGAGGGTTTCTAGTATATGGAAGGCCAAGGATCAGAGATCTCTTGTCGTGACATGGAAACCTGACATTTAATTTTGATTTTCTGGCACAAATCCCAATGTACATAGGCTGTAGTGGAGCAGCCTACGTATACACTTGCTGTACAGGGTGCAAGATGCGTACAAGTGGAAAAAATTATATTTTTTCCTCTGGATTTTAGTAACAGGGAAGACAAGTCTGCATAGGGAAATGAAATAAGTCCATATCTACAAGATTTCATAGGGTGAGGCAAATCTTGCTCTAACAGATGCCCCCTAATGTGTGAGGTCAGAGGAGTATCTGCGATGGCCAAAATGCATTATAAATAACCCATAAGTGGAGTGGTAGGGGGCCAATTGGATGAACTCAATTGCTCATTACATTCTACACTGACTTTGCATACATGGCTACCAAAAATACACTGCATATCCATGTGAAAATATACCAAACAAGTGTCCAAGGTCATGAATAGGCAAATAAAAATGTGGTTACATGCCAATAGCTGTCATAAACATGAACAAGGCCCAGTAGTACTAGTCTCAAAACCAACCTGAAGATGTCTATATAGCATGTAGTACAATTTGATCTCCCATGATCGCTAAAGTCATATAGGTACTGGTCCAATAAAAAGGAAGAAACATCTCAGGAAAGATGTGGCCACATAGTGATGTCATTAAGTCTTCTACACAATCCGCCAAAGGTGCAAGTCTACATCATGTGAATAAAGGAGTTGAGGTCGAACATAATGAGACATCATTTGATTACTGGTCATTGATGTATACCATTAACAAACACGATACAACCTACTAATAATGAATGTAGGTAAAAAGGCACCGAGTACATTCTTACAAGTGTGAATAGAGGATTCAGTGTTGAACACTTGAAGAATTCATTGATCAGGAGACATTGATGTATTCTCAACTGTCGATGGTGAGAGAGCCTGCCACTAATGATTGCAAGCCTCAAGGTACTCATAACACTCTAGGTCCCGTTTCCAGAATAAATGGGTTGAAGTCGACGGAAAGAGACCCATTGAAAGGAGAGCATTAAGGCATCTCTCATAATTTAGCATGAGGTACAAAGCAGGAGCTTCATGATTTGGTGGAAATTGGACGAAGAACATGTTCACGAACCAACGACCCTGTGCGTCTTTCGTGTGTGCCAAGTGCAAGTGGTACACGAAAGAGACCCTCTTAATAGAAGCCAATGATGAAAATTGTTGACAAAGGTGAGGAGACCACCAATAAGGCTAATGGCATCCAAGACACTGCACAAAATCCAATGTGTGAATAGATGTCTTGCCGTCAAACACAAGGGAAACCACCTAGTCAACGACCAATAATGAAATGTTGACTACTAGGTTCAAGGTTACCTATCAATGATGAAAGTAGGGACAAGGTGCATGATAGGACTACAATATCATGTAATTCTGAGACAAATTGAGGGTATGACCGACATGCAAAGTCAAGAGTTCTGAGGAGTGGCCGACATAGGTTAATAGACTTCCTTTGAACAAGAGCATGAGACATATGGAAATCTCTGGTAGCATAGACTCAACGATGAAACCATGAGATGTAGTAGGCATCAATAAAATTATCTGTAGGGACTGGAAGAGTAATCGGTCAGTAGAGAAGACTCTGTAATGAGCTCAGCTTCCTAAGGCCATGCTAATCCCAAAATTATGATGAATGGACTCAAATAACTTTGTGCTTTGTTCAAAGGTGACACGACTGCTGCCAATATGAGATAATACTCCCTTCCCGCCCATCTTTTTTTGTTTTTTCATAGAAAAATGAATGCTATGATACAGAGGAGAAAACGAGTGTTGCAAGTAAGAAAAACTAGTTCCAACAGTGGAACATACCGATGCTCAATGCAGGGAAACGCATGCAGGAGATGGACACTTGGGGGAATGTTTCCTCCTAGGTATGGGGTGTCAAATTGCGAAGGATATAAACAAGGATTTGCTTGGTTGAGGATGCAAAACTGCTGAGGCAAACGGTTTATAACGCAAAGCGAGAATCGACTATAGGCTCAATACTGGAAGCAGGGGCATGAGATGCAATTACAACTTAACACCAAAAAATGTCCTTTTTTATGTCTTTTAGTCTACTTGGTGTGAAAAAGGGATAAACTTGCGCCAAATAGACGTCTTTTCAAAACCAATTTTACGAGTGTGAAATAGACAAGTTCACTCGATGATATTTTCATTTTTTGATAACGAGTCGGAAAAGAGCTTAACTAAGACTCACAACCTTTCAAGTCCAACTTAACGAGTGTGAAAGGGATAAATCACTCGACAATATTTTCATTTTTTAGACGAGTCGGAAAAAAGCTTAAATCACACTCATGGATGCTGTTCTAAGAAGTATATAATGGGGGAGACCAAGGCTCCCGTGCAGGACTTCTGTGAAAGGTAAACAACTTACCAATAGATGACACAAGCTTGGGACAACCCAAAGATTTCCAAGTCGAGGAGGATAAAATACTTGCATAGGTTACCTTATCTACAATATATCAAAGAATGCCCCTTATCTAGAATGGTGTAGAAGAAGGAAGTTGTTGGTTACTATTCTTCTATACTGTCTGAGTTTATTGACCCAGGGTTCATGTCTGTTCGGGTTTCCAACAAAGCCTCTAAAACTATCGGCCCTCCTGGTAAACTAGAAGGCAACGCAACACACAAAATGAGCTGCGTAGTCTCACCCGAGATAGCTTTAATGGGTGGCTGTAAGACTCAGGTGTTTACAGCCTAAGATTGAGTGTGAGATAAGAGAGCTATGTATTGAACCATTTATTGTAACTTGTGAACACAATATACTGTTATTGACGAATAAGCATAAAATATAACAACTCATTCATTCAACATAATAATAACTGTTGAAGACAATAAATATATGCATGCATTCATCACATAACACAGATGGTACCATGGTTCATCCCCTCCTGGGCTATGTCCACAAAGATTTGGCTCTCAGCTCTTTTATTATCGTATTTCCGCATCTACAATGCCGTGCGCTTACAACTCCCCTCAGTTAGGTAAGATCTATATGAGGTGGACTAGATTGCACCAGGCTCCTCAGCCTGCGATCTAACCCTCCTTCGTACTCTCTAGTTCAACAACTTATACAAAAATGGATTATACAACAAAATATTACATATCGCATCCACTCATGCCTGGCTAAAACAATCACAATAATAATCCGAACCCGCTATGATACCTAAGTATCTATATTTATACGCTTCTGGCTCTTCAGCCATTACAATACATTACCAAAACCCTAACCCTACCATCATTAGGTCTTCTTCTGCATGCGTGCATGCTTTTCTTTCTTCCAGCTGTCGTTTTCCTTGTGCATGCTGTATTTCCCAAAATTGTCTTGCTTTCCCGCTTTGGCCTGCCTCCAACATTCCCCCAACACTAACATGTGGTTCATCCCGAGCCACCTAACCTTTGTGTTCTTCCTCGATCGCCTGGACCTTTTCCTTGAGCTTTGTTGCCTGTGTCTGCGCTTGCACAATCTTCTCCTTGAGTGTGTCCACTAGCTGGGCTGCAATTTCATCACTGATCAAGTCCACACACTCTGTTTGGGTCTGTGATATATGTGCCTTGGCTTCCTCTGCTTGTGCCAAGACTTCTTCTACCTGTTCTTGCAATAGTTCCATTTGAGCCCGCCACTCCTATTTCTGTGTTTGTGCAGTGGTGAGCTCTGTCTGCAATCTCTTCATGTCCTACGCCCCTTTGACACATTCTGTGATTGGCATTGTCTTCTGCCACTGCTTAAGGTGTTGGATCGCTGCATTGATCCTTTCTTCTTCCTTGTCCCACTTTTGAACCTGTTGATCCTCCTCTAACTTAGTCCACAATTGTGATGCTTTATCGAACAAGTCAGTTGTTGTGCTGACCTGTTGCTCTATCTCCCGCAGCTACGCTGTTGCTTCCTGCTTCCTTTTCTCTTTCAGTGCTGGTGGTGTGCTTGGTGTGAGTTGCTCCCAAATATTGTCGATCTCCTTTTGATATTGATCAATTGCCTGCGCAATCTGATCAATATTTTTTGCTGCTGTGATTTCATCTCTTCGCATGGCCTGTGGAATCTTCTCATAAGTTCCTGCCACTTTCTACTCCAATCCTTTTCCTCCTAAGTATCTAACTTAGCCTTCTCGTAGACTATTTCCAACGTGTCCCATTTTTCTGTTGCCTTCTACAATTCGACTAAGTCTTTGTGTGTGTGAGACTATACCTCGTGGTTTACGCTAACTTGCAACTTGTGTAGTGCCCTGGATGGCATCCACGTCAACACCAGTTGGATTTGGCTTAAATCCTTCAAGGGTGTAGGCCCCACGATCTCGTCCATGCTCAACATGCTGGGTGTGATGTGGAATGTTACGTTCAACTACAGTATTGGATGGACTGGATCTCGTTCTTCTTCTTCCACCCTTTTCTTTGTCTATGGTGCTGATGACTCTGTTCCCCTGCTGCTACCTGCTATCTCTACTTCTCCAATTTTCTTGAGGAACTGCCGTATGTCTACTAGCTCCTCTTGAATCCTATCCCTGTGGTGTGCGACATGATCAAAATCCTCAGCTAAATAGTCCTGTACCATTCAGGCTATCATTTCTCCATCGTCATCCATGATCGTAAACTCTGGCGGTGTTCTTAGTGCCTTCATTTCTTGCTCATGCCTCCTGTCTATGTGGCTATCCTCTTGTTTCCCCCTGGTTCCTATGGGTTGGGACTTGTTGTGGTCCCTTGCGTGGGCTTGACCTGTTTCTGCTACTCCTTGGCTGACTGCGTCTTATCCTTCTGCCCGTTCTGGGTCCCTGTCTTCGTTGGCCCTTCGCTTGTCTGTGTTGTTTTTCCTTGGCCCATTCTTCATCTCTTGGGCACTTGGATTTCCTTTGGCTGTGTTTCTCCCTGCCCTGCCTCTTCTTCTGCCATTCTTTCCGGCAATTCCTGGGTAAGGACTACAATCTTCCACTTGTCGTCCCATTCACTGATGACCATGTCGATGTTACCCTCCGTGATACAATAGTGCATCTGTAGCCACTGTTTATCGAGATCCTTCCTTGCCTGTATCCACATTGTATGTCGTGTGGCCTAGAATTTGGTGATGTCTCTATACTGTGTGACAGCCTGTGGTGTGATCCTCTACATGTGGGAGATGGCTTCCAGCAGGTCACATAGGTATCCTTCAAATATGGACCCGTTCATCCTTTTGTGCCTAGCATCCGATGTGGCTTTCATGAGTAAGTATCTTGCTCCCTAATTCGGCTTGGGTCTGGTACCAAAAGTTACATACCTTGGCTCTCTCCATCCCATGAAGGCTATTAACGTGATAGCCATGAATAATGAAACTATGTGCCTAAATCCTGTGCATCTTTGCAGTCATCTAAGAAAAGGTTCAAGAGGTACGGTGCCAAGCTCATTGTGGTGCCCTCTGCGCACTGAGCTGCAACTAAAACAACCCCAGCTAGGACTTTCTCCCTGTGACATTTTCTCAGCAACTTACAGGTTAAGATTTTTTGTGCCTAATTGTGTTGCGGCATCATTGATCCTCTTGATAATGATCCCTCGTGTCCCCCTGTCGGTGCCATACTTCTTCTTCATCTCTTCTGCTAGTGCTTTCTCCCTGGATTTGTCATCCAGAAACTATGTGGGATCCATGCCCCAGGATTGAAATCCTGTTATGTTGGCAATAAACTCTATGTCTATTGAGACGAGCTTGTCCAACTAGATGTCTCCACCATGTGTGACTACTAACAACTGTTTGACACAACTAGTTGCATACTTCCCATGACCAAAATGTGGTAGGTTGACTAGACCTAAAAATCCTGTCTTCTGCAACCCTATTTCCCATTGGAGTGGCTGATTAATTGGTTCCCCAAACTGATTCGTGCCCACTGTTTCCATGTAGACTCTCTTTGCAAGTTACAGAAACTTGTCTTTGTCTGCTACATCATGGTCTGAGTATTTGAGCTTCCCTATATGACCCAACAGGTCTGGTCCTACCTATGCCCCATCTGGTATACGCAGTAGAATGATTGTTGCGAGAGGTTGCTTGTGAGGTGACCCGGGTATCTGCAACTTGTCTTTTTTTGGTGGTGGTGGTGGCTGGATCGAAGTTCCAGCGGCTTCCGATTGTTCCTCAATAAACCATTCCGGCCAACCTGTGACATCTTTGATCGTTCCTTCTGGTGGGCTGTCTGATATGGTCATTTGAGACTTGTCTGACCCAACTGCTGCTTCCCGATTTGGCGACTTTCCATTGAATTTCAGGGATGCTTCGACGTTCTCTGGTTGCACCTCCTTCAGGGTTTCTGTGTCCTGGTTCGGTTGCTCATGTACCTCTATCGGTATATCTATGTTTGTTCCCTCTAGTGCTAGCTGTTGGGTTTCTTCCAGTATCGGTGTAGGGTTCATCGGTGCTGTGTCTGGAGATGGGATTTCGTCGACATTGACGATCTCCGACGGCTGCTGTTCACCCTCTTCCGCATGTACTTCTGACCTGGTCTGAACTCTAGTTTTTTTGGTGGTTTGGCTCACTTATGCTTGCTTTGGTTGTTCCATGGTGGTGAATCTTGGACGTTTGCTGGGTTTGACTGGTAGCTGTGACCTCAGTGAACTCGGATATGTGCTTCTTAACCTCTATCGCTCTTTGTCTGTTCTCTTTTCACAAATAGACTCTTTGTTCCCATGTCCATGTGTTGTATGGGAAATGCATGAAGCTTGTTGAGGAAGCTTCCTTAATTGTGGGTTCAATGCACCTTCGATGATTTCATACTTGCCATTACTCTACCTTTCTGCCTCCAACTGGTGTGATTAATGTGGCGTCCCATCGGTCCTTTCCGTCCTTTAATTTCGCCTAATGATGTCATGTCGTACTGCTTTTGCCGAATTTCCTTTTCCCGCTTGTTTCCATTTGTATGTGAGCATTGTCCTTCTCCTCACTGAGTTTGTGTTCCTAAGTGTGTGTGCCTTTTCTTCCCCCGGTGCATTGCGCCTCTGTTGGTACTATTTACATTTTTTTTTTTACTGCGTGGTGGGTGATCGACTGTACTTGTACAAATTCAGTTGACTCCCATTGATAATCCCTTTGAGTTCTGCGCCTGATAAATCTCTTAACTGTACAACTTCTCCATCTATGATAGATTTTAACTCGTACGATCCTAACCAATGTATTCTGAGCTTTCCTGGTTGCTGAAATGATTTTCTATCATACATCAATACTAAGTCTCCTTCCTTGAAAGTTTTCTCCTTTATGTGTCTATCATGCCAAGATTTGTCCCTTTCTTTTTGAACTTGTTGGTGAAATCCTGCTAAGATCTGGTCTTCCTCCATGGTCATTAGCTGACTCAGTCTCTTCTGTACTGTGCCTCATTCTGTCATTTGTGTAATTTTTGCTAGACGCAAGCTTGGTACTAAAAACTCTAATGGCACCACTGCTTCTTGGCCATAAACCAGTTTAAATGGCGTGTGCCTTGTCAATTTTTTGCACATAGTCCTATATGCCCATAATACTGCTAGTACTTTGAGGTCTGAGTTGTCTCTGTTGATGTTACAAATTTTTGTCAGTGCATTCTTTAGGATTTTGTTGAATGTTCCACTGTGCCATTTGCTTGTGGGTGATATGGTGTGTTCTTCTGATGATGGACTTCAAATTCTTCAGTCATAGCGTTGATGGTGCTATTTATGAAGTGCATGCCTTGGTCACTCATCAAAACTCTTGGGCATCCAAATCGAGTGATTACTTTCTCAAATAAAAAATGCGCTGTTGTTTCTACGCTGGAATCCTTCACTGGTGCAACTTCCACCCATCTTGTTAGGTATTCAGTCACGGTGATAATGTACCTTGCTCCTATTCTTTTTGTTGGTGGGTTGATTGGTCCCACAAAGTCTATTGCCCACTTATTGAATGCCTAGAGTGTTACCTGTGGTCGTAATGGCATCTCATCCCTTCTGTTGGGTTTTCCTACCCTTTGATAGACATCACATCTTTGACAGTACTCCTTCGAGTCTCTGTGAATCGTTGGCCACCATAGTCCTGCGTGCAATACCTTCTGCGCGGTAGCTTTGACTACATAATGTCCTCCTGCTATTCCCTCATGGGCTTCTCCTAAAGCTCGTGGTCTTTCGTGTTCTAACACATACCTTCACAAGATGCTATTTGTGCCCATTTTATATAGGTGTCCTGCAATTAGTTGATAGTCGGCAACGCAGACTACCAGGTTTTTCTTCTGCGTGGTGCTATATTCTTGCAACACAGTACCTGTGCTCAAGTACTGAATGATATCTGCAAAGTATTCATCAATGATCTGGACTAAGAATAACCGTGCATCCATAGATCTGTCTTCTAAATTCATAGTTTTTCTCCATTTGTGACCCTTGATAGGTGGTCAGGTCCTGCATTCAATTTTCCTGGTTTGACGATTACTTCAAAGTCAAATCCTGAAATAGGAGTAACCATCGACAGATTCTCACCCCCAACACTGGCTTGTTGACTAGATATTTCAGGGTTGAGTGATCTGTGAACATCTTAAAGTGTTTTCCCAATAAGTAATGTCTGAACTTTTGCAGTGCATAGACCATAGCTAGGCCTTCTCTTTCTGTAGTGTTATAGTTTTGTTCTGATTCTGATAACTTTTTGCTCATGAATGCTATCGGGTGATGCAAGTCCCTCGCTCCTGACTGTTCCCAGATAACTCCAAGTGCCATGGATGATGCATCTACATGGACGTGAAATGTCTTCTCCTAGTCTGGAAAGACTAATATTGGTGCGATGACCATATTTTCCTTTAGGGTATCCAGACCGTGTTGACACTCGTCGTTCCACTGAAACTTTGTATCCTTTCTTAGCAGATTTTCCATTGGTGCAGTAATCTGTGCGTATCCTTTGATAAACTTCCTTTAGTATCATGTGTGTCCCAACATTGCTCTTAGCTGACATACTATTTTTGGTGGTGGTAAGTTAACAGTTACTGCAATCTTTGCGGGATCTACAAGTAAACCTTGTTTGCATACTATATGGCCCAATAGTATCCCAAACGGTGTTCCAAATATGCATTTCTTTATGTTTAGTGATATCTGACACTGTATGCATCTTTCCAACATTAGTCGTAAGACTTCTACATGTTTTTTTAACAAACTGTAGACTGTCCAATCATCCAAGTATACTTCAAGAAACTGGTGGATGAATTCCTTAAATGCAACAATGACTACTCTGGAAAAGATCGCTGGTGCATTCTTCAGCCAAAATGACATGACTATGTACTGATAAGATCCCCATTTTGTCGCAAACGTGGTCTTGTATCTGTCTTCTTGTGCTATCTTGATCTGATGGTAGCCTGAGAATCCATCAATGAATGAGTAAGCTTCGTGTCCACCTACGTTTTCTAACACTTCATCCGTGAAAGGTGTAGGGAACGGGTTATGTAGGCATGCATTGTTCAACTTTTTCAAGTCGACGCATATCCTTATCCCTCCTCGTTTCTTGTCTTGTACTACCATCAGACTTATCCATTCAGATTCTTCAACTAGTTCTATGATGTCGACTTCGAGCATCCTGTCGATCTCAGCTTTGACTTTTTCCTAATATATTGGGTTCAATTTATATGGTCACTGTCTGATCGATCTCGCTTCAGGTCTGAGTGGTATATTCATTTTTCCTAACTCTTTGGCTATCCCCTTCATCTCTGTAATTTTTTGGGGGAACAAGTCGCTATATTCGTGCAATAACTCTGTTATGCTTTCGACTGTTTGCTCATCCCAGTAGTCTCCAATGCTGGCCATTTTGGGATGTTCTACTGTCCCAATGTTAACTTTCTTGACTTTGATCAACATGGAAATGACTTCTGATTCTATGGGTGGACCTTCCACATCTCTTTCACCTTCTACTTCCTCAATATGAATATCGCGCGAATCATCTTCATTCGGTGCTTCCTCTTGTACATGGTAACACGACAATAGTTCCTTGCATGTCTCTTTGTTCCACTGTTGTTCTTCTGTGATAAGTTCTATTTCTGGTTCTTTGATGAATATCACTCCTCTTATCTTTTTAAGAGCGACATCTAGTTCTCATTCTCGAATGAGAAAGTGACTATGAAATTCTGTTGCAATGTCGTCCAAGTCGTAGTTCCTTTGCGCAATTCTTGGTCTGTATACCTGTTTGCTGGTATGCCCTCTAGAGTGTGTATAAAATGATGAGGGCATTCCTCTGGGGGTGTCATTTTCCACAACGTTCTACACTCCTCCAAGTGTTCTGAGGGTGTCCCTTGTCCATTGTACTTCTGTTGCTTGTTGTTTTTCTATTCTGCGCCAAACCTTATGTGCAGTAATCGCTTGCATTGGTACCAATATGCGATGGTCTCTTTGTGTGCACCCCACCATCTTGCAGGTGTGACCTTAAGTGCTAGATCAAGTGCTAACAATATATGGTTATCTAAGACTTCGTCTTCATACTGTGTAAAGAATGTTTCTAAATCGTTTATTCCATGGAAACTGGGTGGTTCCCTGATTTCTGTGCCGACCCATTTTACTGCACGGTCTATTCTCACACATCTTTTTGTGGATACTTCGTGTAGCCTTTGTTGCCAGTTCTCTAAAATGGTATCTGAATCTGTTGCACATGAAGTAATGCTCTGCCTACTGAGTATCCCATCCATAGTTGGGTTTACGTAATCCTCATCGCGCGTAGTTGTTCTGTACAATTGGTTGATTTCCTCTAAGTCTAGGCAAGTAGGTTCTACAAACCTCTCCCCTTCCGACGGATCTAATGGCGCGTTGAACCTGTATTCTCCTGAATCAAATGTCATTTTCCTCATCTCCAGGTTGATTATGGCCCAGTTGTCAAACGCCCAATCCAGACCAAGCAATGCTGGGTACGGTGTTGTGTCGTCCATTATTTCAATGACTTCAAAATCTACTTTAGTGCACACTCCATCTAGGTCTACTATCACTCCTTTCAGTCTATCTATTGGTAGGACTCTATGTTGGTTTGCCAGTTTCAATTTAACAGGTGAATAGACTAATGTGGGTTCTCCCATGCATTTCCATGTCTTCTTTGGTAATACAATAACTTCAAATCCTAGATCCAGTATGATGTCTCCCATATTGAAATCTCCAATATTGGCATTCAGTCTAAAATCCCTACTTGTTCTTCTTCTTGTGTGTAGGTGATTAATTGTTTTGGGTTCTAGTTTTCCTTCCGTCTCGATGCTACATTTTTCTAGTATGTTTTGCAATATTTTTATAGATGGTGGATTAATTAATACCTTTACACATGATTTCAAAAAGCCTTTGATTGTAGTTACTTGTCCCATGGAATGTATTTCGCTGGTATGATCCAATAACGAAGGCATTTCGTATTCTGGTGCTTCTTTACTTTGTTGCACAGTTGAAGTCATCGCAATAGCTTCCTTCTGGAATTCTTATCGGGCTTGCTTAAATATCTCCTTTTCCTTCTGTGTGTCGAACTGCTTTCTTGGTTCGACGTTCTTTTTCACCCATTGATTTTGTACTGGTTCTTGTCGAGCTACGCCATTTCCTGTTTTCGCTCTTCTGCGGGTAACTATATTGATGTTCCATCCTTCATCCCTTGCTTTAGCGGAAATCCACTAAAAATTTTGGTTGTTCTGGTTCCTCTTTTCCTGGATATTTACTAGTTGTGTCGAACATTCTTCTGTATCGTGGTCTGATGCATGAAAATACATACAAGTCACTGGTGGAAGAAGACATTCTCTTGCATAATGTCCCGGTTTTTGACAATTGTGACACACCACTGGTCTTCTACCTCGTCTAAAACCTCCTCTTGCTCATCCTCCACCTCTGTAGCCTGCTCTATCTCCTCTCGGTGCATTATACTGCAGCGCCTGATTATACTGCGTGGTATTGTACTGAGGCTGTGCTGCGTTGTACTGTGGCTGCGCATTATTGTATGGTTGTTGCATAGCATTGTATTGCTGCTGCACAGTGTTGTATGGAGTTGGAACCAGATTAAACTGTGGTGTGGCTTGCCCCATCATCATTTCTGCCTGCACTCTATATGCATCGGATGTCCTTTTGCACATCAATTCCATAGTTCTACAATCTTTGTTGTCATGGCCCATTGACTTGAAAAAGGTGCAATATGAATTCTTTGGGACTGTCTGGTATTTATGGATCATTGGGCAGTGATAGGGGTCATGATATGGTTTCTTACAGACTTCACACCATGGTCCCCTTGTGGGTAACGGGTTTGGCATTCATGCTTCCATATACTACGTAGATGTTGGACATTCATTCTTGTGGTGTCCTTCCATCCTGCATGTGGTACACCAAACAACTTCCTGCTTATCCTTATTCTTATTTTGGTTGAGTTTGAATGTTAAGTTCTTCAAATCCTCCTTTAGTTCTTCAATAGATGGATTTGTCTGCTGATACTGATTTTCTTCCAATTGCAAGGATACTTGTAGAGCCTCTCCCTGCGTCTGGAACTTTTGTTGTCACAATGGGTATTTTAAATGTGGTAGTAATGAGTTTACAAACAGGTGCCGATGCTGCATATCGGTCATGAGATACTTCAACTTTCCTTTTAAAGGTTTGAATCGCTGGTCAATTTCCCAAACAAACTCTCCAGGTTTTTGTCATATTTCTATCATCTCATTCATGTATTGATCCTCTGAGCTCGGTTTTTGGAACTAATTTATCAGTAACTTATTAATTTCTGTCAGTGTCCTTGTCGTCTCCGAAGCACTGTTTGAGTCTAAAATCATGTACCAGTCTAATGCGCAGTCTCTTAACGTAATTGCTAACTGCGCAAGTTTGGTATCTTCATCAGTGATCTGTTTTGATTCCCAGATCTTTTTGCAAAATGAACAAGTGTTTCATAGGGTCTTCTGCTGCTTCTCCTTGAAATTCTGGTAATCTAATGGTGGGGTTGTGTCCTTCCATTCTGAATGCTAAACTACTACCTCTTCACGGTGTAGATACTTGACTAGTGCTGCCTGAACTAGCTCCTCTAGTTGTTTCTCCTTGTGTAGATGTACTTCTTGCTGTCGGACTTCTTCCGAACTTTGGTTGTCTAAACGATGGTGTTCTCTTTGGTGTATTAGTCGCACATGGGTTTATGGGTTCCACACTGACATTAATATGGATAGGATTGCTGCCTTCTCCTCCTGGTCTTGGACCCCTCGTCTTCCTTTCATATGTTGGGCGCAGGATTTCCTCAATATTCTCCACATCCTGAAGATCCTCTACCTCTTCCTCATCACTCGCCAAGCCTTCCCTCGCAGCTACGACTCTCTTCTTGGTATTCACCTTGTATTGGTAGGGTACTCCGCTACACGTCTTTCCAGTTGTCTCTAAGATCCACTGGATCTGGTTGTCATCCATCATGATGGGGTCCAAGGGTTCCTCCTTCTTGCCCTTATCCTTTCCTCCTTCCATTTATCCCTTTTCTGTCAATGTTTCTCCCCTTCCCCCATGCACACAGGGAAGTTTAGCTGTCTGAATCCATAGTCATTATGCCTTTGTTATATAGAAGTATCTTAATAGAAGTATACAATGATCGAATGTACCTTCCTTGAGGTCCACACAAAAAATCTTGCTCCGCTGCATTGTACGACTTCACTGTGTCGACTGCAAACTCTGTGATAAAACCTGCCATAATACTATCAAGCCAAAAGTCTACTGCGCGGGTGAATTTGTTGTTCACCTACTGTAATTGCTGAATCTGTACTGGGGTCCATTCTAGCTATCAAATCTGGTTTGTTGCGTGGTTATCCTTCAACCTCAGTATCTACTCCTGCAACAAATGTGGAATATCGCAGAAGAATACTTCATGCAAATCAGTAAACACGTATTTCTCAAGATATTTTTGGGGTGTTATTCTAGGGTTTCTGTTATATTTATGTGCAAACTCCAGCTCTTTAGTTCTTAGCCAAGTTTCGATCTCTAGTTTTGTGGGATTCCACGGTCTCAACATTCCCTTCTAATGGCTCATTGCTATCTTCCCTAATATTTTCTTGATCTTCCTCCGACAGGTCTTCAACTTATCTCATCTACTCAACCCTCTCTTGTTCCTACCAATCACAACAAAACCATTTGTTGGTTACTATTCTTCTATACTTTATGATTTTATTGACCCAGGGTTCATGTCTATTCGGGTTTCCAACAAAGCCTCTAAAACTATCAACCCTCCTGGTAAAACAAAAGGCAACACAACACACAGAATGAGCTGCGTAGTCTCACCCAAGATAGCTTTAATGGGTGGCTGTAAGACTCGAGTGTTTACAGCCTAGGATTGAGTGTGAGATAATAGAGCTATATATTGAACCACTTATTGTAACTTGTGAACACAATATACTATTATTGACGAATAAGTAGAAAATATAACAACTCATTCATTCAACATAATAATAACTACTGAAGACAATAAAGATATGCATGCATTCATCACATAACACATATGTTATCGTGGTTCACCCCCTCCTGGGCTACGTCCACAAATATTTTGCTCTCAGCTCTTTTATTATCGTATTTCCGCATCTATAGTGCCGCACACTTACAACGCCCCTCAGTCAGGTAAGATCTATATGAGGTGGATTAGATCGCACCAGACTCCTCAGCCTGCAATCTAACCCTCAAGATCTACCCTCCTTCATCCTCTCTAGCTCAACAGCTTATACAAAAATGGATTATACAACAAAATATTACATATCACATCCACTCATTCCTGGCTAAAACAGTCACAATAATAATCTGAACTCGATATGATACCTAAGTATCTATATTTATACGCTTCTAGCTCTTCAACCATTACAATACATTACCAAAACACTAACCCTACCATCATTATGTCTTCTTCTGCATGCGCATGTGTTGTTCTTTCTTCCAGCTTTCATTTTCCTCATGCATATTTTCTTTCCCAAAATCATCTTGCTTTCCTGCTTTGGCCTGCCTCCAACATAAGTCAAGGCTCTACAAGATCATTCCAATCAAAGGAAGCCACCCTAAGAATTGGAGGGAACATACTCGAAGAGAGTGGAATGCTCCCTAGTGAAGAAGGTACATAACTAGAAATGCTAAGGACACGGTCGAATGACGCATCACCCTCCAAAAGAAGAGTGGGATTGATCGAAAATTGCATCAACAATGTCACTTCCTTAGGCCAGTCACTCTCCAAGAGAAGAGTGGGAT
Source organism: Picea mariana (assembly GCA_032191745.1). Classification (NCBI taxonomy): domain Eukaryota; kingdom Viridiplantae; phylum Streptophyta; class Pinopsida; order Pinales; family Pinaceae; genus Picea; species Picea mariana. The sequence goes on from JASDQU010682937.1 coordinate 100,592, forward strand.
CGACCGAATATTGCGTCAACACAACCACTTCTTCAACCATTGGTTGAATAGGATGCGAGTCAACAAGGTCAAGATGTGCATCAACCCCTAAAGGAAGAGGGGTGTAGGCCGAAGATTGCATCGACATGACTGCTGTATTAACCAAAGAAGGTTGGGAATCCAAAGATAACTCAGAACCCGTAGGGCTCCCAGGAAAGAACCATGCTTCTTGTACCACAATAGTAGTAGGGAACAAACAAGTAAGGTGATCTCATTTGCAAATCCTACAAATGAACTTGGGCTTACGTCTTACATGTCTAGGCTTCTCAATCATATGAATGCCCTTAGCATGAGTTGTAGTGGCTGGTGACATGATCCCAACATGATTTGCAGAGGCTAGTAGCAAATCCCCAACATGACTGGTAGAGGTTGGTGATGAATCCCCAACATGACTAGCAGAGGTTGGTGATGTACGTGCAATGTGACTAGCAATGACTAGACTTGTGCCCCCAACATGACTTGCAGCGACTGGTTTTTGGTCTTCAACATGACTATCAAAGGTTGTCGATCCATCTCCAAGATGACTCACAGAGGTTGGTGATACAATGCCAGTATGTGGCTGACCCTTAGAAGACAAATTCGAGGAAGGTAGGGTCCAAGGATCACTAAAATAAGAAGTGTGGAAAGGAATGGACCTCCCAGTCAAAACGAGCCTACTGGACATGGCATAAACGTGATGGCTCGGTGCCGAGAAGTTGAAAGTACCCATAAGGGAAGAATACATTCCGACACCGATATTCTCAGTTGTCGGCTGAGAATTGTCGATCACAGGGATCGACGGTCCAAGAGATGCATTAGGGCTATAACATGCAAAATATAACTGATTGATCATCACAATCTTCCCTTCATGACGAAAACAAATAGTACAAAAGACAGACGACACGACGACAATCATAACATAAGTACAATTGTGACCTAGTAATAGGTTATAATCAAGAGGCACATAAACTACCTCTAATTCCACCTAACTAGACCAGAAAGGCAGGGAGAATACTGTGAGGGTGGAAGGAATGACCGTCGAAAGCAGTCAACATATTCGATGACTTGGAAAGAGTCGGAGAAATGAGAGATTTCCAACAGGCCAGGGACATCACACACGTAGCAACGCCTTCATCAACAACCGCACGTTTGATGGTATACTTTGAATACTCCACATGGATTTGGAAAGCCACATGATAAGGTAAGCGAGTCTTAACATCCATGATGTCAAACTTGATAACCTTTGAGCCATTGGGTTCTAGAGCTCCTAAAGCATAGAGTAAGACATTCCTCTGTGAAGGACACGTCTGGAGTACCTCCAAAGCTGACATCACACAAGGGGTTTGACCTAGGTCCTCAAACATAGACTATTTCTGGGTGGCTCTAGCATTTGGATTATGAGTAGAGTGCTTAAGTACTCCTTTCAGAATATGAGGTGGTGGCTTTGGTTTCTCAATCTGTAAAGTCGTCTCCGAAGGAGGAGGAGGATATTCTAGACCAGGAATAGTTTTTTTATAACTATAGTCTCGAGATCGAGTGGCTACATCGATTTTCGCATCAACCATATTGATACATAAACAATCACCATCTTGTGACTTCTAGTTTTGACATCCACCAGCCGCATTTCCAGAATTTGAGGAGCTCGAGGCTAAGTGCTGATTATGTGGGAATGGATTCGTCAGCACAACAGGTGATTGAGCTAATAGCCTCACAACTTCTACAAGTTTGGGGCACAAATGGGTAAGGTGATCATCTGTGCAAAGCTTATAGGGAAACTTCACCTTACATTTTTCTCGTTTTCCCTCTCCAACATTACTACTCGTCTTCTCATTATTATTATTATCCTTGGGCTTATTACTATTTTTCCCACCCTTATGGTTATTACGTCCTTTCTTCTTATTCCCTCCTAGTCGCTGGTTACCATTCGGGTTTGTCAACGATTGCACAGAGTGTACATCCGTCGACTGAGTGGGGTTGGAAGACACATATGAGGCTAGTTCTCCTGCAGACTGGCTTAAAGACAACTCTTTCAACTGGTTTATCACTGAGTCTGCAAAATTTACATTGGTAGAACCTACAGTGCCATCGACATGAGGTCTGTGCTTTTTCCTTGGGTCGTAAGTAGACCACGATGCATCAGGAAGAAGGTGGTATAACATCCCAGACTGAGCGTATATCAAATATAACTGCTGGGCCCTAAATATCTCTTCTTCCTCAGTGGTAACCCCAAAAGTAGCAACGTCCTTCGAGATAGGAGGGTGCAAAGACTTAAGAAACCATTCTAAAATAAAGGTTGGGGGTATAGGGGTCTTAATCAACCTCTTCCGTCTATGCCACTCTTGGATATGGTCCGAGATATGAGTGGCGATATCCTGGCGTAAAGTTGACAACAATTCTAAGCCAACGTCATAACTAATGGGAAACTGGAAGTGGTTAAGAAAGACCATCACCAACTGACTAAAAGTTCCATATGCCCCTTTGGGTAGCTCAATATACCATTTTGCAACAACTCTAATGAGGGTGCATTGAAATAATATCAAATGAATAGAATCATCATTAAGGGAGTTTGATGAACACCAAAGGTGAAAGGTAGTGACGTGATCACCAGGATCCTCTCCACTCTTGCCCTCGAACTTTGGGATGTCCGAAGGAAGTTTTGTGGGGATCAAGGCCATGTAGGATCGTGACTCACAGGGTCATTCATTAACTTAGCCAAATCTGGCAGATTAAGCATGGCCAGAAAAGGGAGACGGGGTTGAGGCATCTGGCCCCAACCTCCCGGGAAAGATTGTGCTTGTGGATTTGCAGGCCATCCAGGGTTCTGGTAAACACCATGGCCCTATCCAGCATTATAAGGCCCTCCTCCGGGCTGATTCATATAAGGTTGGTTGGGCATCATTCTAGCTGGAATGTTCTGTTGAGTGTTATAGAAATTGCCCCCGGCCAGATTAGATCCAGGTTGGGGGTTTCCCAAAGTGTGAAACTGACCTCCTCCGGGTTGGAAATCGGAAGATAGAGGCGGATTCCTCATGCCAAATGTATTGGTTGGAATCTGTGCCGAGGAGGTGGGGTTGTAGGACGGAACTTGGGCTGAAGCTTGTCCTCCATGTTAATTGTTCCACCTAGAAGTAGGAGGATTGGATCCATGGTTAAAAGCATGGATACCTCCCATATTAGGAGTCATTTGAGGGAATTTGAGATCCACCAAATGAAAAAGGAGTGTAGGGAGGTGTACTTCCCGCAAGCCCAATGATAGCATTAGGGCCAACAACTGGGATGGAGTTTGAAAACTGTGAAGTGAAGTTAGGAATACCATAAGAAAATGGACTAGAAGCCATAGGGATGGACTGAACATTTTATCCTGGTGAGTGGCCAAGACACCCAAAGGGGTTCGAGGCGGTAGCTTGAACATTAACCATAAGTCGGGCCATAGTAATGATGGGTACCTCTGGCACTATGACCATAGAGTTTGCAAGAGTCAAAGGGGTGCCATTAACTCTAGTGGGTATGGGAGTCGAGGGGATCCTAGAATTCTGAAGACCAGGTTCAATACTCATCCTTGTAGAATCACAAGTCTGAGCGGTGGACATGTGTGTACCATGTATAATAACTCTACGCCTTTTATAAGGCAAGGACACGAAATCCAGTGGTAACTGTAACAAGTGAGGGGACCG
>JASDQU010682938.1:38499-65912 GCA_032191745.1 Picea mariana
AATTACCAAGGTATTTTCAATCTCCTTGTGGGATTCTTGCTCGATCCCATCCTGATCCTTAATTTTCAGGATTTTGTTGTGGGCTCTTCTGGCAATGCTTGTTCTATGAAAAAAATTGGTGTTCCTCTCTCCTTCCTTTATCCATCTGAGTCGGGAATTTTGGCGCCATAGAATTTATTCCTGCTGGCATCTTCCTTCCCATTCTTGGGTCATTTGGATCTCTTCCTTTTTCCGGTCCTCTGTGTAGCCCTCCACTATGCAAAACTTCCTGGAGTCTTCTCATTCTATCTTCAATATTTTTCTTCTCTTGGTTTATATTGCCAAAAATTTCCTTGTTCCACTCCCTGAGCTTATATTTGATGTACTTTAGTTTCTTATAGAGTTTGAACATCTGTGTCCCTTGATCCGATTGTTCCTCCTGCCACCACTGGTGGATGTTCTCCTTGAAGGTGTGTTCAATCCAGAATTTCTCAAATCTGAAAGGTCTATTCTTTAGGGTGGTTGGGAAGTCTGCTTCCAGTTGGATTGGCTAGTGATCAGAACCCCCCTAGGGAAGGATGCTGCAATCTAAGGTTAACCCCTTCATAATGATGGATTCCGACACCAAGAATCTGTCTTGTCTTGTCACAACCTGATGTTGATTTATCTATTTATTGTTCCAAGTGAAGTTTCTGTTATTGGTTCTAATGTCCACCATCTCCGTTGTGTCTATGAACGTTGAGAATTCTTCCGTATCTCTATCCAACCTCCTGGTGCCTCCTTTTTTTTTCCCACAAGTGATGTGATGATGTTGAAGTCCCCTGCCAAGATCCATTGGAGGTTGTTGGAGCGGCTTTTTAGGTATTCTAGGTCTAGAAGCATTCTTTTCTTTTCCTCTAGCATCTAGGGTCCATACATATTAGTGCATAGAATCATCTTTGTATTCCCAATGATTTGCATGTTAACCGAAAGTGTGTGCCTGGTAGCCTCAACTGTTATTAGGTTCATCACTTGTGAATTCCACAAGGTGAGGATTCCTCATACCATCTGTTGTCCTTTGACAACCAACATCTTGTACTTGCTCCAATGTTTTTTATCGTTTGTTTCCATTCTGTCTATAGTGCATTTTGTCTCTTGGATGAAACATAGGTCCGATTGTTCCTTCCTAAGTCTACTTCTAAGAATTCTCTGATTTCATGGGCTATTTAGACCTCTTATATTCCATGTTATAATATTCATTTAAACATGTGGGGGGGGGTTGGGAAAGAGCTTTTTGATCTTACCTAAGTTTATAAGCAGAGCTCCTAGTTCCTGTAGGGCTACACTGTTTGATTTCTTTCCTTTTTTCCTTCTCATCTGCTTGGGTGAGAGTTGCGGTTGTCCTTCACCTTCTTTGATTCCTAGGTGTCCTATCTCCCCATGTGTGCACTTGAGCCCTCTGGATTTGGTTTCCTCCCTTAGGAGGAATAGGTATTGGATGTGATCTAGTTTCTCCACTGGTACATTTTCTACGCCCCACCTTTTCCATTGCTCCAATATGTTCGGGAGATCGATCCCTTCCCTTTCCACAATGTCTCTGGGATCAGGATCTTTTGTTCCTACCTCGCTTGGAGTCATCTCCCCGTCTCCCTCTGCCTCCTACATGGGGGTGGGGGTATCTCTGGTTTCTCTGTCCATAGGAGTTGCGCTATCCCCCTGTCCCATCTCCTTTCTTGGGATATTTGTATCCTCATTTGTAGCTTGTTCCCTGACTTCTTTAGCTTTTGTCTTTTCCTTTCCTCCTTCCTCCTATTTGTTGGTCTTGTCCCATCCTTCTACTTTATTCCTCGCCTCCGGATTTCTCCCTGTTGGGGTTTTACTTTGTTTCTTGTTAGCTCTATTTTTGTGGTTTGGTTTTATAAACCCATCTCCGTCTTGCTGTAGTTTGGTGTTTTCCGCTTCTTGTTTTTTAATGATCGAACATTCTCTAATTAGGTGTCCATGTTCATGACATCTCCTGCATCTGAAGGGAATCTGCTCATAGTCAATGTTTTGTATCCATTCCTCGTCCCTGAATTCCAGGCTTATGGCTTCTGGGAGTTCCCCCGACACATCCATCTCTATGCAGATTCTTGCAGAGGAGGTGTATCATCCTTTTAGGGTTGCTTCTGATGTCTTCATGCATTTTCCCAGTTTATTCCCTATTGCTTCAAAGGTGGAGGGTAGCCAGTAATATAATGACAAGGAGTAAAGTCTCAGCCATACAGGTACATTTTTGAAGGTTTCTTTTTATGGGGATAAGTTTTCCTTCCATTATTGCATGTACAGTCCTACTGAGGCGTGGAAGTATGCCCCCCCCTCAAAGATCTTATCCCTGTCTTCCAGGTTCATGAAAACTGCTGTAAAGAAGCCTTTTGAGCCCAGGTGAAGATCCACTTCTCCGCTTGGCTTCCATTGATATTTAATCCAGCTGCGCAACGTTCTTTATGTGGGCCACCACCCCATAAACTTGTAGATTAGCGCATGTGTCTTCATCTGGACCCTGTAGAGTTGCGTTTGCGGATCGCCCAGTATTACCTTGGGTGACGTCTTTGGTTTACATGGGTTGCACCCTTCTGCCCCATTGGGGCTCGCCGTTTCTTGCGCAACATTATGAGTTTCTCTGGCTTCTTTCCCCATGCCGTCGCTTTTCCTTTAGCTGTTTTCCTGACTCTTTTCTGGTTTTGATCTCGAGGTGCTTATCATTGGTGCCCTGAAACCTACGCCTCGTGGGCCTTTCCCTTTGTCTACTACTACATTCTTGTATGAGGGGGTTCCATTACCGCCCCCCTTGGTACTCATGTTGTCCTCTGCTATGGCCACAACTACCAAACCCTAGCTTGCAGTTGCTCCGGAGTGTGTTTTGTGATTGGAAAATAACTCAATAACTTTGTTCATTCAATCTAGTTACGATATTTTCAATAGAGATAAATCTCTATAATTGTCAATGTTTTTTTTTTCATTGTTTTTCATCATACTTACAAGAAACAATTTTGATTACATTTTCACTAGATATAGGTTAATAAATTAAATACTAAAAATGTTTCAAATTATCATGGGTATTGTTTGTTTTCCTCTACCATGGAAAATGGGAATGATGGTGCATTGTTATATATATATATATATATATATATATATATATATATATATATATATATATATATATATATATATATATATATATATATATATTCCAAATTTTGTTTTAAATTCAATTTATAAGAACATGTGATAGGTAAAGTTTTTTTTTTAAGTTTCTTTTAATTTAAACCTAAAAAGTTCTTTATTTTAAACTTTGTATGAAACTTCCAATTCATTAAATTAATGAAAGGAAGCTAAATTGATTTTGCACACACATTTGCATATGTTTTTCTCTATTATTTCTTTCACTCTCATCCTCAGCCTTATAATAATAGAGAAACATAATAATGAGAGTGTGGGTGGGGAATAATAGAAAAAAAAAAATATTATGGAGATGGAAGAATAATAGAGAAAAATATAATATGTTTTTCTTTATTATTTCCCCCACATTTGCATTCATCATGAAAAACCTAAATTAAGTTTACACATTTGCATTTATTAAAAAATGATTTTATTAGTGATTGTTTTAGCTTGATGCCAATATCATTATGAAAAAATTAGTACATATTTTCAAATTTAAACTTTCAAGATTTTTGTCAGCCTAGATTATTCTATTTTTATAACATTCATTTCATATCATTACTTTTATGATTTTGACTTCTCTTTTTTTTTTTTATATATATGGTTTTTTTTTTCTAAATATTATTAAAAATTTAAAAGAATTGCAAATATTAGTTATTGAGATTGTGTAATTCAATTGTAATAGGAGTTTCTTAGAACATTAAATTTATTTATGTATTTAAAAATGCAATTTGACAAAAAATAATGTAATCCAAATTGTATAATATTTAGACTTCTTATTGTTAATATATTAAAACATAATTTATTTGAAATTTTGTATATAATGTGGTTTTCCAATCATTGAGAATTTCACCTAGTTCATTTAAATAAATTGTACATTTATTATATAAATCATAAACAATTTGTTTATTTGTTATATAAAAGTTTTTTTTTTTTTTTTTTTATATTGTTATTCTTGTATCTTCGTTATTAATGACTTAAAATTTTAAGAATCCATACTTATCTTAAAATGTAAAAATCTTTGAAGATTTTAAAGTAAAATTCTTTTACACTATAAAATTTAAAAAATAAAATGAAAATTAATCAATTACTTTTTAAAAAATAGATAAATATAAAAAATTAATCCATAAACAAAATTTAATCACTAAATTTTCTAATATCATTTAACATATACAAATTTGCATATTAATTATAATTTAATAAATTTTATTTATTACTTATCATATCATCATCTTATTATCGATATTCCTTTACACATACAAATCCATATATTAATTCTATTTTAATAAATTTTAAATAAATTTTTTGCTTGTCATATCACCTTATTGAATATTATTGTTGATGTCCCTTTACACATACATATCTATATATTAATTCTAATTTAATAAATTTCTTACTCATCAAGTAACCTTATTGACTCTTGCTTATGTCCCTTTATATATACATATTCATAATATAACCTTATTATGTAACATTATTGACTCTTGCGTATGCCCCTTTATATATACATATTTATATATTAGTTTTAATTTAATAAATTTTAAATAAAAAAAATTCTGATCATGTCATGGTATCAATTCTAATTTAATAAATTTTGAATAAATTTCTTACTCATCATGTCACCTTATTAACTTTTGCTTGTCCCTTTATATATACATATTCGTATATTAATTCTAATTTATTAAAACTTTAAATATTTTTTTCTATAATGTATATTAATTTTTGGTCATGTCATGGTATCAATTCTAATTTAATAAATTATGAATAAATTTCTTACTCATCATGTCACCTTATTGACTTCCCTTTATATATACATATTCGTATATTAATTCTAATTTATTAAAACTTTAAATACTTTTTTCCATAATGTATATTAATTCTAATTTAAAAAAATTTTAAATAAAAAATTCCTTGTCATGTCACCATATCGAATCTTGTTAATGTTCCTTTACATATATATGTTTATATATTATAAAAAAAAATAAAATCAATCTTATTCATCAAGTAATTTTATTGAGTCATATAAAACATGATTGATGCTCATTTTACTAACACTGAATTGATCTATCCAAGAGATCTATATATATATGTAAATGTAAAAATCTTTAATATAAACAATAAAATGTTTGACAATATGTTTGTAAAAGTATTTAAATTTGTAAAAATTTTATATAGTTTTCATAAAAAAATTTACTAAAAACATGATATATATATTCTATGTTTTTTCCTAAAAAAAGATTAGTCAATTTTCATTTTTTCAAAAAAATTGATTCTCTCAAATTCTATATGCTAAAAATATTTTTTCTTAAAAACTACCATATTTTATAAAAACTATATAAAATCCTTATAAATTTGAATATTTTTACAAACATATTATTTATTTACATATTAAAAATTTCTACATTTTAAAATAAATATTAGTCCTTGAAATCATCTTAACTTACAAATATACTTTTACATATACATATACATACTTGTATATTAATTCTAATTTTGAATAAATTTCTTAGATTGATGTACCATTTTTTTTTTAAATAAAAAAGGGTATTTCCTATTACTTTGCTTTTATGATACAAAAATGTCACATGCCATCAGTCTGCCACATGTTCTGCCAAATTAACRAAAACCAGAACAGGTGGTAGACTGTGATACCTTTAATCAAAAGAGTTATCTGCCATCTGCCCTGCCAAATGGAAACCATAGCAGGTGGTGGATTTATGTTCTTACATGCATGTTCTAGGAAACTAAGACAAGCTACCAACTGAAAAAAAAGAGAAAAAAATTGTAAAACTGCATCGTTCCAGTACAGAGAGCTGGGTAGAGATTGTGCGAGGTATCCATAGCAAAGAACCATAGATTACACATTGGCACCTGGGGGTATGTCGTTCAGAGCTCCGGTGAGAGGGTCGTTCCTGGGCTGGAGCACGAAAGGCCTCACACAGGTCAAGCAATGTTGAGTTGCTGGAGCATTCGAGAATGCATCATAAAGCATGTCGATCCTTTGACTCATGAGGGTGTACCGATGGATCTGGTCTGCCATTTTGCTTCTTAGCTCAAAGATGAGCTCTAATTGCTTCGAATTGAAGAAAGGTGGTAGAGTGGGGCATAATCCTAGGAGTTCATTGAGCGGTGGAGGCACCAAGACAAGGCGACCCTCCAACACGACCTCCATGTCCGCTTGTACGACGTCAAAGTCCTTCGCCCTGTCCATCTTCGCCTTGTCCATATCCGCTTCTATACCAATTTGGTTGTTGGTGTCTTGAATTGAAACATTTGAATCCAAGTGGAGGAATTCCCCTGGGAATTCCTCCTCCACTATACAGGTTGCACCCTCCATGGTAGCTTGGGTGCTTGTGCTCGTTGTGTTGTGAATGGGGAACGACAAATCATCTGGAACAATGAAGAGGAGGCATTCCAAAGGAACCTGGATGGGTTCCTTCTAAATCACCTCCTCGATATAAGCCATTGGTGGAGTTCTTGGCTTCTCTGAGCGTTGAGTCCGAGCAATGGAGAGGGCTCTTTCCAACTATTGCACTCGTCGTTGTCGGGCTGCTAGGCTATACTAGGTTGGGCCTCGCCTCGACTTGCCCCTCTCCCTCGGCATGGCTAGGCCAAGGGGGTTGAGAATTTGTTGAATTACCACGATCAATAACCACTGCTCACTGGTCTCGTTCGTAGAGAAAACAGGGTGGTGGAGTGCAAAGGAGAAGTGGTGCCAACCCCGTCCAAGCGAGAGAGATAAGCCCTTGGCCGAAATGACCCCTGTACTCTCCCAACCTCTGCCATTAAACCTTGAAGCCACCATAATCCTTACTCGAGGGAGTTGTCCTCCTCATCTCCACAGGCAATAATGATTGCCCTTCATTCAACACTGAAGTGAAGGACAACGACCTACCATATTAATAGCTTAGAACCTAGACATGCTACGTGACCTCCCGTTACTACATGGCACCCCATCTAAGACTAAATTAATGTACCTTTATATACATATTCATATATTAATTATAATTCAATAAATTTCTTACTCATCATGTCACCCTCACCTCCCTCACCTTATTGGGTCATTTTACTTGATTAGGACTTAGGACTTGATTTCAAGATACGTCCATTCACCTCTACTTTTCCCATTATTTCTCCCATGTACCTCTCACCTATAGTAATAGGTGCGTTCGTGTGTGTGGGATGTATTGATGGTACAAATCTAGACAATATTATCACATTATGTTTTTCTTATGAGATTAATCGTAAGAAAGGTACTTGATGGGCACTAGTGTTTTTGAGTAAATTTTATTTTTTCATATTTGTAAATCATTCAGTAATTATATTATATTATAATAAAAGTTATCTATTAAATAGGTTATTATTTTAAATTAATTGAAATAATAAATGAATTTTTTTTTTAAATAAATTACTTAATTATAAATAATGTTATAAATAAAAAACAATTATTAAAAAAAAATATACATGCATATAAGAATATAAAGTGTCACTTATATCTTCACATGGTTGACTTGACACATCATTAATAGAAGTAATACAATATATTATTTTATTTTAAGGTCATTGTTATTCGACCCCATAAATCATCCTAGAGCATTAAGGGGACCATTTTTAAAGGGGCTCCACCCATCTTTAGCATGCACACAACATATTTCCACATTAGTATTTGTCATGAGGATGCATGGTCTAAATTAAATCCTCATTCCAAGTTTTTGTTATAAAAATTAAATTTTGGTAAAATTTAAAGTTAAAAATTAATTTGATAAAATTTGAGTTTTTGTTATAAAAATTAAATTTTGGTAAAATTTAAAGTTAAAAATTAATTTGATAAAATTTGAAGTTAAAAATTAACTTGAAGTTCAAAGGCCAAAAGCCTCAATGAGGTGAAACGAATCACCCGCATTTCAAGCATATTTGTAATAAATAATGTCACTTGATGCAAGGAAAACCAAGAGAGATGGAACACAATTGAAGCTTCAAAAGAAGAAGGGAAACAATAGAAGAAGAGGGGTCAAAGTGAGGCAATCTACTTGATAATTAAAGGATGAAGGAGATGTTGAACATTTTCACAAAGAGAAAAAGAGTGTTCTTGAGAAAATTTATCTGCAAATATTGTTAGTGAGTAAGAATACACAAATCTCTAGTGAGAGTGTATAGCTCACACTTCGTAATAATTTCATGAGAAAGAGTCAAATACCATCAAATATTGGTTTTCCCATTTGGGTTTCTGGGGTAAAAAAATTCTCTATTCTCTTTGGTGCATTTAATTTATGTGTGATTGAAATATGGTTGCAATGTTGGGTTAAATTTATACTTCTGCACTTTGTTAATCCTTCAAATCGTTCCTTGTTGGTTTGATCATAGGTATAAATAATGGTTATGCACTATTTAATTTACAAATAATGGCATTGTTATTAATCTATTGAATCGGTTGGTTTGTTGAACAACACACTACAACATTGTTTTGCACGATATGCTCTATTTAAACATCGGGACTTTCACCATATTCCCATTGCCTCAATGTCTAAATCGTTGAGTTAATCTAGTTGTGCTTCGTAGGTAAAACATATATTACAGTCCTAGATTACAATGTATCTTCTCTACTAGATTACAATGTATCTTCTCTACTAATTTGTAGAGGCATTTACATACAACTAATTGCACCAAAATGTAGGAGACCAAGCAATTATATTTCATATATCACTCAAAGTGATTGATTACTTGGTTTATTAGTACATATGTCATTTCAGCGATATCATGCTTATAAATTCGTCAAAATGTTAACCTACAACTTGAATATATCGTTGTGTTATTGTTGGTGTTGGACTAAAGCTTGTGCTATGTTTTCTCAATCTAATAACTAACAAATCATTATGTAATTTTAGCATCATACACAAAGGCATGAGCTCTTCTCTAAGGAATGAACATGGGCATTCATGTAAAACCTTTCATATTTGAACAAATGCATTAATGGGTAAATTTACAATTGGTCATGTGTGTTGTCACAACAAAGTTAGAGTGCTTTGTAAGCACTTTCAAATAGCATGGTGTGTCTATGCTTCTTGCATGGGCCTACAAATGTGAAATTGGGAACTGTGATTGCACATTGAAATCCTCATTGCATTTTTTATTTTTATTAACACAACAAACAACATTAATTGTTTGGATTGTTGCTTAGCAAATGGGCTTAGAGTACTAGATTTTGAATTTGATGTGTGACAATATAGTGTCAGGATTAACTATTTATACTTTCAAAGGTTGATCTATTACTAGAAATTAAAGCATAGTTCGTTGAATCCATTAATTAAGCCTTGGTCTTATCACCACAATAAAGCAAATCTACTTTAAGCCAATCTAGGAACACAATTTTTTATGTATGTTGATGATTCACAATTGAGAAGGTTTGCACTTAGAAATGCACCAAGAATAAAGAATCCATTTTTATTTGTACACAGATTAATGTTGGTGAAACGTGTGGGCTATAAGTCCCCCAATAACAAATCATATTGGTGTCAAATCAATTGAATTTGTGATCTTGAAGGAGCTTCCAACACTTTGAGGAGGAGGCAGATAGAAGATTGTTCCAAAGATGTGAGGGAAAAGGCATCAACACAAATGTTGTGCATGTGCAGAGAAATAAGGTCTAGAACATATATGTAGCTTCTAGAAAAGGTGAAGATCCTAGAACCCCAAGGATATGCCATAAGTAGAGGACCATTATTTATATGGGAGAAGATGACTCAAAGACCACAGTTCTGTCCTCATTTAGTGCAATAAGTCCACAAATCTGAAATAAATAGTTTCAAAATTTAGATGAATTAGAGATACAGAATTAACAACATCAAAGGATTGTACCAAAGGATGAATGGGTGAAAAATTGGTGATTGCTTGCCCATGGTTATGAAGATATTTCTAGAAGCAATACAAACTATTTGAAAAACTATAGAAGGAGAGTAAGAACATTCAAGAATGGGTGTATCCCTTGCATATAAATTCCTCCTATATTTAAAAGTGTCAAGAAGACATTATAGAGGTGTGTTGGAAATGAACACATCATGTTGCATATTCGAGTTGAATTTTTTTGGGACCAAAAACTTGTGAATGGGGAGGTGTGATTTGTATTAAATCCTCATTGCCAAACTTTATAATAAAAAATAAATTTTGTCAAAGTTTGAAGTTGAAAATCAACTTGAAGTTCAAAGGCCAAAGGCCTTAAGAAGGTGAAACAAGACACCTTGATGGTTGGCAATTCAACACAACTCTATCATATTTAGGAATGTTTCTTGATGAAAGGAAACCCATGAAATATGGAAGAAAATAGAAGCTTGGGAAGAAGAAGGATAGAAGCAGAAGAAGAGAGCTCAAAGTGAGGCAATTTGCTTGAAGATTGGAGGATGAAGGAGATGCTAAGCATGTCCACAAAGAGTTGAATATTATCCCTAAGAAAAAAATATATATAAATATTTCTAGTGAGTAAGAATACACAAATCTATGGTGAGAGTGTATAACTCACTCTTTGAATTGATTTCCTAAGAAAGAATAAAATCCCATCAAATATTGGTTTTCCCATTTGGGTTTCTAGGGTAAAAAAATATTTGTTGTCTATGGTGCATTTAACTTTCGTGTGATTGAACTCTAGTTGCATTGTTGGGTTAAATTTATTATTGTGCACTTTGTTAATCCTTCGAATGAATTCCTCATTGGTTTGATCACTGGTAAAAAATAATGGTTGTGCACGGTTTAATTTACTCATAACATCATTGTTATTAATATATGAATTGGTTGGTATGTTGAACAACAAGATACAACATTAGTTTGCATTATATGTTTTGTTTAAACAATGGGAGTTTCACCACAACTCCATTGCCTTAGGTCAACATAGTTGTGTGCTTCATGAGTAAAGCATATATTATAGTCCCAAGTTGCATTATATATTATATGTTAATTTGTAAGTCATTTATCTACATTTGATTGCACCAAAATGTAGGAGACCAAGGAATTATGTTCCCTGTGGCACTCAAACCAATTGATTGGATGTATTATTAGTACATATGTCATTTCAACAATATCGTGCTCATACAATCATTGGAATATTAAACCTACAACTCAAATATATCATTGTGGTATTGCTAGTGTTGGAGTAAAGCTTGTGCTTTGTTTTCCAAAGCTAATAACTAGTGAACCATCAAGTACTTTTGGCATCATGCACTAAAGCATTGGTCCTTCTCCAAGGTGTGAGCGTGGGAATTCATGCACAACCCTTCATATTTGAACAAATGCATGAATGCATACATTTATGATTGGTCCTATGTGTTGTCACGATAAATTAGAGTGTTCTATTTAAGCACTTTCAAATAGTAGAGTGTGTATATGCTTGGTGCATGAGTCAATAAATGTGCAACTAGGAACTATCATTACACATTCAAACCTTGAGTGCATTGTTTATTTTTAGTGACACATCAGAAAACACTAATTTCTTGGATCATTGTGTAATGTACTTAGGTAGGATAATATGGGTTACCTAGGGAGGTACTCAAGGGGATAATGAATGTAATGTGGCCATAATAATAAATTAGGCCCACTATGTAATCAAAAGGAAATAATATAATGATAAGGGGTAGTTAGCATAAGACCTCTAAGTATACTCGTGAGAAAGTATAAATACACATGAGTATCATTGTATTGGATATGTGTTGGATTGTATTGTCTTATAACAAACATCGCTTGTGGAGTGATTCCTTCCATAAGGAGCATTTGATGGTGTTCCCTACCTTAAGGGTTCTTCTCTCTATATTCTTGGTGTTTTTTATGGTGAATGTTTTGGTATCTTTGGTGTTTAGGGTTTATTTTTTAAGTTTTATGGTGGATTCTCTCTTACATCTTTGAAGTTTTACTGCTAGTGGTATCAAATCTCTTTCTTGAGAATGAATTGGGAGAATTTTTTAGCACAAATTGGAAGATGTTTTTCTCTTTTTGTAGATTTTCGACGGAAAAAGAAGGAAAGCAACATTCAAGTCGATTTATGGTATAGAATTTGAAGAATTCAATCATACATATGAATTTCCCTCTAAAAATTACCTAATTAAAAAAAACAAATCGTCCAAAATCGAGTCCAAAAAGTGGAGATATCGTTGATTCAAAATATGTGATTTTTAGGGTTTTTTTCGGTGCCGGCCATGAATTTTGTAGATTGGATATATTTTGACGGAGTTCACAGATTTCATTTAAACAAATGCCAGTAGATATAGAGAAGATGTGGAATTTCATAATTGGGGTAGTAATAGAAAATTTGAGAAGTACAATTGAAGTCATGATCATTTTTCAATTTCATCCTCAAACCCTAACTACATAAAGGAGCTTCATTGAAAATTAAGTGATTCTCTTTAAAACCCTACTTCTATTTTCAAAGATGTGGTTTACAGGAAAAGATGATGGTTTTACTATTGAATAATACATAAAAGAAAATGGGTTATTATGGATAAAGACATGAAAAATTTGGGTACGTCTTCAATTAAAAGGCGATATAGACACATGGTGGAATTTGCTTAACCATAACAAGATGAAGACACTTTATGTTCAAGAATATCAAAAGGTATTTTTAGACATGTGATCTCATGATTGGAAGAAGGATAAGAAGGGCACTAGGGATTCATTTCATGTGATAGATTCATATTACATGTTCATGGATGTATTCAACAAGAGAATGTCATTGTTTCTATTAACCCTAGTTGTAAGCATAATTTCATCAATGTTAATTTGGCTAAGAGATTGCAAGTACCAACAAAGAATATTCAAAACACACATGTTGAAGGTGAAAATGTTCAAATTTTTAAATATTTAAATATTACCATGGATAAATACGTGTTGCATTCATATTTTTGTGCTATAAATATGGATGATGTGGTTGTTGTTTTGGGATATCCTTCGATGGACTCAGTTGATACAATTAACATTAATGTGAAAAGAAGTTTTTGAAGCTATGGTACAAGAAAAAGAAAATTGTATTGCATGATATTTCTCTTATTAAACAGGAAGGGCCCAAGGAGGCACATGAAGAAGTACTTGCAAGGAAACAAATTATAGTACCTCATGACACATCAGATGGAGAGTCCAGGGTTGAGTCAGAAGAAGATACTACAGAATAAATTGACGAAAAGACAAATAAAGAGCGTAAATAGGAAGATGAAGCTAAATAAATACATGTTGAAGACTCAAAGAAAGAAGAATCAATATCTAAGGTTGTTTTATATCGCCACCCGCACCACTCAGAGAAACAATAGTCATCAAAGCAAGCACATGAGCATTAACAAACTTACTATGGATCAAAATAGAACTAGAGAGGCAGCTAGTATGGAGGTACATGGAGGATTAAAAACAATGCATGGAGATATCAGAGTAGCATAGTAAAGACATGGATCCCAAGAAGAAGCCATAGTCAAAATGGAGGAAAGGACATCATGTCCACATTTCACTAGGATGGATGGATTCTCATGCATGGTACCAATTGACTAATTTCCTTAGTAGATCATATCATATGGATTCTTCCCATGTTTTGAGGATGAAACATGCCAAGGGAGACGAAATGTAATGTACCTAGGGAGAGTAATATGGGGTACCTAGGGATGTACCCATGGGGATAATGAATGTAATGGGGCCATAATAATAGAATGTGCCCACCCTGTAATTAAAATAAAATAATATAATAACAAGGGGTAGTTGAAATAAGACCCCTAAGAATACTCATGAGAAAGTATAAATACACATGAGTATCATTGTATTAGATATGTGTTGGATTTTATTGTCTTGTAGCAAGCATGGCTTGTGGAGTGATTCCTTCCATAAGGAGTATTTGATGGTGTTACCCTACCTTAAGGGTTCTTCTCTCTATATTCGTGGTATTTTTTATGGTGCATTATTTGGTATATTTGGTGTTTAGTGTTTATTTTTGAAGTTTTATGGTGGATTCGATCTTACATATTTGAACTTTTACTATACATTGCTTGATGAACAAGATTAGAGTACTAGATTTTGAATTGGATGTGTGATGTTAAAATGTTGGAATTTAAGCATTTACGCTTTCAAAGGTTGATCTATTGTTGACAATTAAAGTATAGTTCATTGAATATATTGATTGAGCCTTGGTATTAGCACCACAACCAAAGAAAAATCAACTTTGACACAATCTAGAAGTAAAGTATTTTATGCATGTTGATGATTAGAAACTAAAAAGATTTGCACTTAGAATTGCATCGAGAACAAAGAATCCAATTTTATTTCCACAAAGATGTGTGTTGGTGAGATGTGTGGGCTATAAGTCCCTCATTTATGGTTCAATGCATGGGAACATGCTATCCAATATCTAAGGTTAGTTATCACCATGGAAATTACAAGGACAAATTAAGCATTGTCCTTCCATTCTCTAACTTGTGTGCATCCTTGATGATTTAGTTGGTGCTAATTATATCCTTCACACAAGTTCCTAGTTGGCACATGAAATCTATCTAAATAGGGGTTAATCGAATCCTCAACCCCTCTTTGCAAATTTAACATGAAAACTTGTAGGATAAACAATGTAGAGTGAAAATTTCATTTTTTCAATAATAAATGTCTAAATTATTAAACATAAGTTACACTTGAGTTGTGGCCAAAGGACCCAACCTCTATATGAAGATAAAAGAACATGTAAAATAATTTTCAAAATATCCAAAGTCATAAGAACCAAGGATTCTTTGTTAGTGATTTTACGTCATTAACAATGACAAGAGACTATGAGAACAAGTGTTCATCAAATGAAAAAACCAAACTAGTATGGTCTCCTTCCATTAAGAACTGGTCGTATTTCTTCCTTCAAGTGTTTCATAGTGTGGAAACCTAGAATGTATATTCCATATGTTTAATGTGACTTAAATAGGCTCCATCATGTGACACTCTACTACATGAGCTAAAACTCCTTATTCAATTAGGCACACTCAATTTGGCTATCACTCTAAAAAAAAAATTGTATTTTGTGAATTTGGCTATCACTCAAGCTAGGCACCATATTTGAGACATGGGAAATAAGGTTTAGTGGAAGTTTTAATGAATTCCTATTTCCCTTATATTCTCCAGTTAAGGTTTTTATTGAAGTTGGCAGGTGGAGGTTTTTGCAAAAAAAAGGTTCTTTGGTGTGCCATAATCTTCTAAGTGCCCCAATATGCTATATGAAACAAGGCATCAAAATATCAAAAACAAAGGTGTGTTGTTGTTAAGTTTAACTAAATAATAATAATAATAACAACAACAAATAAAAAATTGCCCCATAAAATTTTACATTTATACTATCCTTCAATGCTTTCCTCCCCACCACACACTAATGCTTTTTTTCACTATCCCCCCAGCCTAATGTCCAATGCTTTTGAATTACCAAATTTGGTACCCATTCTCTATCCACGGTCTATTAAGATTCTCAATTTGATTAAAAACAAAAAAACAAAAACTTTAGAGAATTTTTTGTATTTCCACGGTTATGCAGTAATGCACCTGTACCCACTTTTTGTGCACCACAATTGGTGCACACACATATCACACCAATTTGATGCTAATAGTTTTTGGTAATGCAACGTGCCAATGTGGCACACATGCACCAACAATTTTGTAGAGAAGGAAGCATCACACATGATACATCTAATGAAATGAAATGCAATGCCTAGAGATATGAGGTGCACTCAATTTGATTGGACTTTCATGCATATCAATGTGCCAATGTCATTGTGTTATTACCTACACTAGTTGTAGTGCATTTAGGAAACCTCAATGCACCACAAAAGTGGCTACGTGTAATGTGGATGTTATGGTGCTTTAATTTCGTAGGGATACAACCAACAATGACATCATGAAGGAAACACCCCTAATAGTGTGGGCAATCAAACATAATGTGTCATCTAGAGCTATGAGTTGCATTCAATTTGACTGGACATGTGCACATCTTGGTGCACTATGCCTTGCACCTCCTGCAATGCATCTCAACATCCTTAACAAATTGTTGGTGCATCCATTTGTAATGTGGATGTTGAGGTGCTTTGTAGTTTCTAAGGATCCATGTGGTTATTGCAACTATAGCATGAGACAACTCTTTTGATCCAAAATGGATCATTATTAAAGAAATGGTTATTATTTTAGGAATTTTTTTGTTCAAGTTCAATGCTCAAGTTGCAAGTTTAATGGAATTAAAAAAATCCTTCATCAAAACCTCAACCAAAGTCTCATTTTCATGCCTTAGACATTTTTGTGCATGYGAAATTGGGTGCACACAGAGGACATGGAGGTGTTATTGTATGGCACACTGGACATAGGGATGAAATTGGATAAGGAGAGTGGCATGCAAATATTAGTGCATGTGGAGGTGTKTTCATGTAGAGGTGTAGGCAAGGTGGAGTGGAGCCTTAGCTATGGGTCTTGCACTCTACATAGTAAATAAAATAAAATACCAAGGAAGAGTTTAAGGGTATGCATAGTAAGGMATGTAGATGCAAAGGAAAGTGAAAACTACAAATAGATCTACAATAAGGGAGATGCTTACAACCAACAGTCAAAGGCTACCATGTGGCCAGTTAGAAAAAGGCCTAAAAGGCCATCTCTTGCAGATGAATTATACGACACCTAAGAAGAGAGGGTTTGACCACCTTTTTTTCCTTCTGCACCGTAGAGAAATAATAAGCCTACACAAACCACCGGCCATGCGACCATTTTGACATCTAATCAAAGGCCTCTATGTGGTGAAATGGAAAAGGCCTAAAAGGTTGTTTCATGCAGTAGTAAGATTCAAGCTTCCAGGAGGAACCTATAACAATTATTGAGTCTCTTTCCCTTTTGAGGGGTGAAGGAAAATCGATGCGAGAAAGGCTATAAAGAAGCAAAACTAAGAGAAGAAATAAATAAATTTGATGAGAGTTGGAAATTGGAAGTGTGGGATGTTAATGGCATAGAAGTAGATAGACTAAAGAATGGTAACTTGAAGCCCGAGGAAAAATAAGAGTGTATGAGCCTATTCATTGGAAACAAATATGATCTTAGATCCAAATTGTGATTTGCAAAACATATCTAAGGAGTAGAAATACACAAAATCTATGTATGGGAATGTATAGCTCCTATTTGTAATAGTTATTAAGCATAGAAAGAGCTAAACAAAGGCCATTTATTAGTGGTTTTCCAAAAATGGGTTTCCAATGTAAAATATTTGTGTTATTATTGTGTTTAACAATTGATTTTTGTATTTAATTACAATGTACAAGAATTACACAATCAAAATTAATGCATAGTGAAATAACAAAGTTAAAATAATTTAATTCTACCAAATTAATTAACGTTTGTGATTTGAATTGACTTAGTCATTGGTTGAGGGATTATGGATCATAATGGTATCAAAGCCAAAGTTTGAAAATAATTGATGAACAACCTGTATGGTAAACACCCCTTGTGGATATCAACAGAGCGAAGACCCATTGCTGCAATGTCTTGGGAGATGCAGATAATAAAAAAGGATAGGAACTTCTAATGAGGAACAACCCAAGGAAGATCCTAAATTCAGTTTACTTAGCTCCAAGAGCAGAGAATATATGCATTAATGAAGATGGTAAAAAATGAAGGGTGAAGAGAGGTTTGTAGTAAGGACTCATGAACAACCCAAGGATGAACAACTAAATGATTTTAGTAATACTGAATCTTGTCCATCATCTTCAAATTCTCCATTCAAGGTCGAAACAAAACTTGAAATACACACATATGATGGTCAAGTTAATATTGAGAGCTCAATATCTAGTTGAAACAAGTAGAGGTCTACTTCGACATTTATTAGATAAAATAAACCCAAAGGATTTATATTTCTCTAAATTGAAAATGTCTAGACATGCTCTGTTATGGTGGGAGAGCTATGTAGATGCATTGAGGCTAGGGAAGTGTTGGGTATGTGTTATATTATTCAAAAATTTGATCCCATGTATTGTACATTGATATGGAAGCAAAGGGGGTTTGGAGAGTGCTTAGCACCACCCATCCAAAAGGTTTGTGGGGGTTTGTGGGTGGGAGCCCCTGAGAAAAAAAATTTGGTCCATTTTTTGTGTTTGTTTTTGGTGGTTTTCCAGCACGTGGTTTTTGTCAATGGTTTTCTAATTCCGGTTAATGAATTAGGGTTGTTGAATAATTTGGGTCAATGGATTAGGGGTTTGGATGTCATGGGATCCTATATGCATATTGTATTGTAAACAATGAAGATGATGAATATAAGGTTAGAGGTGTGGCTCTAAATTGGTTGTTTGTTTTTCCGTTTTGGGTTTCCAGGGTAAAAATATCTGTGTAATGTGTGTGTGCCATTGTATCTTTTATGTTTTATTAAGAATATGTTTGCAATAATTAATTGTACAAGGATAAAATCTACATGAATAAGCTTGTTGATCCAGATGGATTTCCACACATGGAAGGACTTTACTGTGTTCACCAAGTTGATCTATAGAGTGGTGAAGATTGTGAACTTATTTGTTTTGAGTTTTATATTTCTCATGCATTTTATTAATTCTTTGTGAGGAAAGGGTCACATTCATTCTTATGCTTTATGAGATGCTCATGCATATTATTTATGCTTTGTGAGATTTTGGAAAACTCATGCACTTAATTATTTTGTAAAATGATTAATACTTGTGAGGAAGTTAAGACTCATGTATTTTTCATTGAAATTGTAATTAGGGAAATTGGTTTTTATGTGAGAAACCACCTCACACCAATTTGCCATTATTCTCAATTATAGGTTGAGAGAATCAAGGACATGGATGAAGAGTCTTTGGGTGGTTTTGATACTTTTCCCTTTATGTACTTGAATATAGTTTGAGATCCTACATTCATGGATCTTTTTTTTCCTCTTTTGTAATTAGATCCTTTTGTTGTGGATCTAGGAATTAAATGCTCTTTCTTAAGAGGGAGTGAGGAAAAACTATATAATGCCTTATGTGAGCCCTTTGTAAGGGGGAGTAAGGGGAGAGTAATGGAGAGTTAATGAATGGAGTTAGAAATCCATAGTGCTACTACTCCTAAGCTTTGAGAGACATATTCATGTAAGGTATTATGCTTCTTGATGTACGGAGAGGTATGAGTGTGAGAAGTCTTCTTGAATCCTCATTGAAGGAGAAGGCATCTCTTATGTAATCACTTATGAGAAGGTCCCAACATATTTTGAAGAAGGAATGAAAGTGATCTGTATTCCAATTGAAGCGGGTATAGAGACGTAGCCCGGGAGGGGTGAACTCTATTACCAACATTGGTTGTCTCTCTCTCATGTATTTTCATGTGCTTATTCCATTTAAATTAATGTATGTTATGTATTATTGTTTAAGAGCATGGTTAATTATCCATTCATGGGCCCTTTAATCCTTATGAAAATACTTCGTCAGAAAAAAATTCTCAATTGAAAACTTGCGTAAAATGCTCGCCCGTTTTCAGATCATGTGGTATCAGAGCTAGGTTGACTACTTTGCAGGATGGGAAAAGGAGTGAAGAAAGAAGAAAGACTTAAATAATTAGAAGAGATAAATCACAACATTCAAGATGAAAATGCAGAGTTGAGGCGACTTTTGCAAGTTGCAGAAGAAGAGAAGCAAGAGCTTCAAGAGAGGTCTCATCTTCATGGAGAATTCCTCAATGGAATTATTGAATAATTGCAACTCGAATTGCAAACCAAGGATGATCTCTTGGATAAGTTGCATCATGGTGAACGAATGGAGGACAAAGAGCCTTCTATCATGGATGAACAAACTCAAACCGAGGTATATGATGTTTCGTCATGTTCAATGTTTTCTCAATATGAAACTAACATGGGCATGAATATCCTCACGAAGATGTTATACACAGGAGGTGGACTTGGAATTCATGGCCAAGGAATCACTCAAACATTAGAGGTGGTACAAAGACCACAATTTGTAGGTTTGGGTTATGGCAAGGAAGAGAATGGAGAATGTTCAAAGGTTGCTAAAGAAAGAACCATCTCTTCACTGTCATATTCCAAGAAAGGAATCAAGCCAGCTTGTCCTCATCAGAACAAGAACCACTCAGGAAAGCATAAAGGACATTTCAATTCTTTTCTTACATATAAGAAAAATGATTATGGTCATAGGTCTTCTAACCATGATGTATCCAAGGATCGCAAGAAGAAAAATTGGGTAAATAAGACAAGCGTGCCCATCGGAAGTGGGACAAAGCAAAGGGAACCTCTTTCACATCTTCATGACAAGGATATTATGTTAAAAGAGAAGCGAAAGAACTATTGCAGTCATTAAGAGATCAATGGCCATTAGGAGAAGAAGTGTTGGAAGTTACATCCCAAAATTCGCCATAGACCAAGAAAAGACAAATTGTTAAAATACCCACCATGAAGGAGGCTACAAAGATAATGGAGCATGTGATCAATGTTCCTGCTCCATTCTCCGAAGAAATGCAGTCATAGAAGGAAGGCACCTTCGATTTGTTGGGTAAGCAGTGGTTGTCATTTTTTCAAAGTTGATAGGTTTTGTTAGATTAACCTATTATGCAGTTGATATATATAATCTTTGTGAATCCACCATTGGGGAAAACAACTGGTCTATTAAGTACCCATTTCTACATCAGTTTTATTGCGAAAAAATGATTTTGTTATTATCAAGAATCATGTTGATGTAGATACAACAAATTTAGATGCCCACCGTCTATATTCTCATCCTCCTCCATGCTGTCACTCAGTCCTGCGAACTCTTCTGCATATTGAAATAAGATATCAAAGAATGAGGCTGCCACTTCAATGTTGGACCGAGAACTTGGCGGTGAAAACAACAACGATGGCGATTCTAAGGAGATTTCATGTTCAGGTCGTGGAAAATTAGTGGTGAATTTGACTAGTGAAGGGTTCAATGAAAGGATTCATTGTAGTATTGTTGTTTCTGACAAGGAACCTTCTCTACGATTCCCTTCACAACGATGTCAAACAACAACAAAAGCTGAGTCAAGCGATCTATGGATTTTTCAATTCTGTCATGAATTCTGGAGGAAGAAGCAATGGATCTGCATCTATGCGTTAGCTGGAAAAAATTGGTTTTGGATATGTGGATTGGTTCATGTGAATATATTAACAATCCTGTGATGAAAAGGACGATCTAAACAACCACAACAGAGAATTTGTTGGGGGATATTTTTTCCATCAATCATGTTTCCACGTTGAGAGTTTGGTGGAAGACATTCATGCTTTCATTTGTTATTAGATCTGTAATGGAATTCAGATAGCTCGAAGTAAGCCCAGATCAATTTTTATCCAACACATCAACAATGGTAACTAGAAAATCGTTGCACCGAATAATGTGGGATGATGCCAAAATGAGAGGATTTGGAGGGATTTATCTCCTTATCCAAAAACCCAAGCGATAATCCCCCTCGATGCATGTTAAGCAACTTCTGCCAACACACCACTATGTTACGACTAGTTCGAAGCATGAACTAGTATTATGGGCTTTCATATCAGCTTTGAATCATAGGAAATCGTGCCAAATCGACATTTGGAGTTGCCATCCCATGATTTTCGTCAACATATTATTTCCAACATCGATGGGAAGAATCGACATTGAAAGAATCATCTGGAGACCAACTACATATTGGTTGTGGTGAATCCACGGGTTGAGGCGAAGTTGATACAATGCGACGACCGCCATTATGTTGTGCAAAGATACATTTTTTCCATCATTGCATGGATTCTAATTTTACATGGCCTCCTCCATTTCCATTTCTGAAGAAGAAGGAAATTCGTTTTGGATCTCTAGATCCCCTCACAACCTACTTGTAAGTTGATCTCACACGTTTTGTAACACATTGGTAATACAGTGATGTTTCCACATGGGTGCTCAAGTGTTCCTTCTTTGTAGGGTATTCTCAGTTGGATGGTGTTCAACAGTATATTTTATTCAATGGGGAAGGATCATGGGTATCAGATTTGCAGGTTTGGCAGTCGATCACTCAAAGGATCAATGTCTATCCAAATATAATCCAATTTTCTACAATTTGCGACTTCAGTCTTTGTTCGTAGTCGAATTCGATACATGTCAGATCCTTGGCATTCAAATTGAAACCTAAATTTATCTTCTCTCATTCCATTACTCGACGAATATTTTGTGTGCCAACTACCTCTGTTGTTGGTGGTGCGCTTCTATGAAAACATGGTCCATAGTACGAGTGATATGTGGTGACAATGTTGGAGATATTTCTAGTAGGGGATAAGATCTATTTGGGTCCTATGCTGAATCTTCCTATGCAACTTTGGTTGTTGCATCCATATTATCACTTGGAAACTCTCATGATCTTACTGCCAGGTGATACCCCTTGCTCATTATTTCAATGGGTATCATTGTTTTATTAATCACAACTCTGTTTGAAACTGGCATATTTGAGATCAAGGTCGTGAAGGAAATTGACCCAGCATTGAAAAAGCAACTTATTATCTCCACAATATTGATGAATATTGAAATTGTTGTTGTAAGTTTCATTGTATTGCCTTCATCCTTCACCATATTCAATTTTGGTACCCAGAAGGTTGTAAAGAACTGAGAGCTTTTGTTCTGTGTTTCTATTGGTTTGAGGGTTGGCCTCGTTATCGATTTTATCATTGAGTACTACACAAGTACTGCTTACAACCCTATCCAAGATGTTGTTGATTCATGTAGGAATAAAGAAACAACTAATGATATATTTGGGTTGGCTTTGGGTTACAAATCTGTTATTATTCCCATATTTGCAATTGCAATAAGCATTTTTGTCAGTTGTAGTTTGGTTTCTATTGGTTATGGTCTTGGAGGTTCTTCCATGGATCTGTTTGGTAGAGTAGGTGGTGGCATTTACACCAAAGCAACAGATGTAGGTGTAGATATTGTTGGTAAGGTTGAGAGGAACATTCCCGAAGATGATCCACGCAACCTAGCTATCATTGCTGATAATGTTGGTGACTTCCTTATTGCTGATTGTTGATTGAGTTAATGATATCTCGGTTGCCTTTGTCTTGGGATGTGAATCAAGTTTGAAGTCTCCAAAGGTATGGATATGTTGAACTTCCCATAACTTTGGTAAAGTTTGATAATTGAAAACAAAATTTTATTTTATTACTTTTGGATGGCATTTTGAGCACTAAATTCACTTTTTTGTGCAAAGGAATACTGTGGCAAAGAAAAAGTAAAATCAACTTTTGCTTTGTCCAAGGAGATGCCAAAGTAAATGAAGACATATATCTTCATTATACAAACCATAGTTTCCATATGCTGGATCAAAGGAAATCAAGGGGCATTTTTCCTATGCTTAGAGTTTGATATATGGCCATTAAAAGAGTTGGGCATTTGATGTGCACATATTTTTGTAGTGGGGGTTTTGCACCACTAGTGCACATATTACTGCACATTTTGTAATGGGTCGATAGGACCATAGAGTTTTTCCCAATTTGTGCACATTTCTGTCATATCAAAGTGCCTTGTAATTTAATGTAAAACTAATGATTATGAAGCATTGTAATGGATTTTTAACCACTCTTGAGCGAGGAGAGTGAGAGGCATTATTTTTTCACCTTAAGCCTTCGTTGGTTTCTTTGTAATCATGATGTAAACAATTGATTGAGACGATTTTCCCAAGCTATTTTGGCATTCATTTTAAACTTGACCAAAGAGTGTAGTTTGAAACTCTTGGCACGTAAGGTACTCCAAAGATTAAAGTATAGACCACCAACTATAGGTTGCATATTTATGTAGATGTGGGATTTTCATTTAGAGCTCCGAAGAACAGAGGTGAAGGAGACAAGGGATGTTCCTTTCCAAACATTTTCTTTGCAACGGTTGCAAGTGTTGTCTTTGCATTCTGATTCCAAAGTACATGGGTGAACGAGTCTTGAAAGAATGTGCCTTTTGAGGACATTTGCATACAATTAAAGTTGATACTTTTGGAGACCAAAATGTTCTTTGTGGGGAGGCATGATCCAGATGGATTTGCACACATGGAAGGACTTTACTGTGTTCACCAAGTTGATCTACAGAGTGGTGAATATGGTGAACTTATATGTTTTGAGTTTTGTATTTCTCATGCATTTTATTAATGCTTTGTGAGGAAAGGGTCTCATGCATTCTTATGATTTATGAGATGCTCATGCATATTATTTATGCTTTATGAGATTTTGGAAAACTCATTCACTTAATTCTTTTGTAAAATGATTAATACTTGTGAGGAAGTTAAGACTCACGTATTTTTCATTGAAATTGTAATTAGAGAAATTGGTTTTTATGTGAGAAACCACCTCACACCAATTTTCCATTATTCTCAATTATAGGTTGAGAGAATCAAAGACATGGATGAAGAGTCTTTGGGTGGTTTTGAGACTTTTCCCTTTATGTACTTAAATATAGTTTGAGATCCTACATTCATGGATCTTGTTTTCCTCTTTTGTAATTAGATCCTATTATTGTGGATCTAGGAATTAAATGCTCTTTCTTAAGAGGGAGTGAGGAAAAACTATATAATGCCTTATGTGAGCCTTTTGTAAGGGGGAGTAAGGGGAGAGTAATGGAGAGTTAATGAGTGGAGTTAGAAATCCATAGTGCTACTACTCCTAATCTTTGAGAGACATATTCATGCAAGGTATTATGCTTCTTGATGTATGGAGAGGTATGAGTGTGAGAAGTCTTCTTGAATCCTCATTGAAGGAGAAGGCATCTCTTATGTAATCACTTATTAGAAGGTCCCAACATATTTTGAAGAAGGAATGAAAGTGATCTGTATTTCAATTGAAGTGGGTCTAGAGATGTATCCCGGGAGGGGTGAACTCTGTTACCAACATTGGTTGTCTCTCTCTCATGTATTTTCTTGTGCTTATTCCATTTAAATTCATGTATGTTATGTATTCTTGTTTAAGAGCATGGTTAATCATCCATTCATAGGCCCTTTAATCCTTATGAAAATACTTCGTCAGAAAACGATTCTCAATTGAAAACTTGCGTAAAGTATTCCCCCGTTTTCAGATCATGTGGTATCAGATCTAGGTTGACTTCTTTGCAGGATGGGCAAAGGAGTGAAGAAAAAAGAAAGACTTCAAGAATTAGAAGAGATAAATCACAACATTCAAGCTGAAAATGTAGAGTTGAGGAGACTTTTGCAAGTTGCAGAAGAAGAGAAGCAAGAGCTTCAAGAGAGGTCTCAGCTTCATGGAGAATTCTTCAATAGAATTATTGAATAATTGCAACTCAAATTGCAAACCAAGGATGATCTCTTGGATAAGTTGCATCATGGTGAACGAATGGAGGACAAAGAGCCTTCTATCATGGATGAACAAACTCAAACCGAGGTATATGATGTTTCGTCATGTTCAATGTTTTCTCAATATGAAACTAACATGGGCATGAAGCTCCTCATGAAGATGGGATACAAAGGAGGTGGACTTGGAATTCATGGCCAAGGAATCACTCAACCATTAGAGGTGGTACAAAGACCACGATTTGTAGGTTTGGGTTATGGAAAGGAAGAAAATGGAGAATGTTCAAAGGTTGCTGAAGAAATAACCATCTCTTCACCATCATATTCCAATAAAGGAATCAAGCCAGCTTGTCCTCATCAAAACAAGAACCACTCAGGAAAGTATAAAGGACATTTCAATTATTTTCTTACATATAAGAAAAAATATTATGGTCATAGGTCTTCTAACCATGATGTAGCCAAGGATTGCAAGAAGAAAACTTGGGTAAATAAGACAAGCATGCCCATCTGAAGTGGGACAAAGAAAAGGGAACCTCTTTCACATATTCGTGACAAGGAGATTATGTTAAAAGAGAAGCGAAAGAACTATTGCAGTCATTGAGAGATCAATGGCCATTGGGAGAAGAAGTGCTGGAAGTTACATCCTGAAATTCGCCATAGACCAAGCAAATACAGATTGTTAAAATACCCACCATGAAGGAGGCTACAAAGATAATGGAGCATGTGATCAATGTTCTTACTCCAGTCTCCGAAGAAATGCAGTTATAGAAGGAAGGCACCTTAGATTTGTTGGGTAAGCAGTGGTTGTCATTTTTTCAAAGTTGATAGGTTTTGTTAGATTAACCTATTATATATATAATCTTTTTGAATCCACTGTTGGGGAAAACAATTGGTCTATTAAGTACCCATTTCTACATCAGTTTTATTGCGAAAAAATGATTTTGTTATTATCAAGAATCATGTGGATGTAGATACAACAAATTTAGAAGGATGGTGATGAAAAAAAAATGGAATACATAAGCACGAAGAAAGGTGCTCGTGCATCTGCTTCGATTTTCTCCAAATTGTAACCAGCAATCTCTGATTCGGAGGATAAAATGGTTCCTGCAAGTCACAATGGGAACAAGCGAATGGAAAAACTGCAGGCGATGACGAGTTCATTAATGTGGTTTTCGAGGGATCAAAATTGAAACCAAGCGTTTCTTTCTGGACATCATTTTCAGGAATCCATTTGACATTGCGCGACCCATGCACAAACAACTCCCTGCTATGTTGTTGTGGAGGAGAACCTTAGATGCCCACCGTCTATATTCTCGTCCTCCTCCATGCTGTCACTCAATCCTGCGAACTCTTTTGCATATTGAAATAAGAGATCGGAGAATGAGGTTGTCGCTTCTGTTGGAAACGTAATCCATTAGGGTTACGAAATTTAGGGAAAATGAACAGTCAAGTTCATGTAACGATTATAGGGAGTCCAAGAGATCTTGGAAGTTGAATCCAAAAGTCACATCAATAGATCTTGGAAATTGAATCCAAAAGTCACATCAATGTATCATATCATTTAATAAATGCAATCCACGCTTATCTTTATATGCTTTTCTAACAGTGGTATCAGAGCACAGAGCACAGGACTGGGTTCACTCCCTCACGGGAGGGCCCAGAATCGTGAGAGGAGTTGTCCAGCAGTGGAGAGTACTTGGAGGAGTTCTGCTTGATGTTGAGGAGAGCAACTAAGCGAATGAATGTTCTTCCTGCGCATTCTGTTGAGGAGAACTGTGAATGCCGCAGAGATTCTTGTTGAGGAAGCCGCACCTTACAGAAGAGCAGTAAGAGTCCAAGAGAGTCGTCGAATGTTAGCAAAGTGCTGTTGAGTCTGCGCGCAGGAGAGACCGAACCCATCATATTTCCGTAATTTTCTGAAATGCGAAAATTCTCGTGATTTCGAGCTATTTAATGGTGGAACTGTGTATTTTGAGTTGTTGATGGGGAAG
>JASDQU010682939.1:754-45945 GCA_032191745.1 Picea mariana
TATATATATATATATATATATATATATATATATATATATATATATATCGAATCACTTTATGTAATTACCCTGAGTTTATGGAATTTTGTTTCCTTCCTTTTTTATATTTCTTTCATCACATGGAGAAAAGGGAAGACTAACCCGAATGTATGGGTCAAAAAGTAAGATGTCACCTTTCTTCCTTTTCTATTGCCCCACTTAGTCACTGTTGTCATACTTTTGTATAAATATTTGCTTTAAGGTACACAACTTTATAATAAATATGTAAATTGATATATGGAAAGTTTTTAAAGTCAATGTCAATGTTATTACATTGATCATTCAAAGATTTAGTTTTCCTACTTTTAGACAACATTGTTGTCATTTATGTTTTCATAACAATGAGACAAGAAGAACAACGCGATTATATCTATGTATATGAAAATGTTATTATTTTATGCAAATGTCGGATTGTGAAGCTTCTTCCAAAATAATCTAATGCCCCATAATTATGATGATACAAATTATATATTGTGATTATGTCATATTAATTTAATAGAATATTAAGAATAGTTTTTTATTAATTTTTATTATATTCCAATTTTAATTATTATGATGATACAAATTATATATTGTAATTATGTCATATTAATTTAATATATCTTAATAATATATTTTTATTATATTTTAATTTTAATTGTGGAGAACGAGACATATATGGATGAGCACCTTGCTTTCATAACATACATACAATGTACATCAATGCTCATGTCCATGTGATTGCATAAGACAATTTTGTTTTGCATGTCCATGGTTGCTCTTTTATTATTCACCTTGATGTGTGGTTTGAGATAAGTTTTTTAAAAAGGGTTTTGATGTAAATTTGGAAGGAAAAAAGTTTAGTGTTATTTTTAAATTTATTGTTTTCATTGTGGAATTTATTGTTTTTGGTTTTAGTGGAATTTGTATGGGTTTGGGGTTGTGATTTTTCATTTTGGTATTAGGGTTGTTGACTTATTTTAGTACTTAATGTTTGTAGATGGGTTCAACAAAAAATTGATGTAATTTAGTATGTCAACATTGCCAAATTTTCATATAAAGGAGGTATTGCTTACAACATGTTTGATATTGCTTTTAAAGAATGTGAAAAGAGACAAGGAATTTTATTGGTGCATTGTTTATTACATAGCTCATTATTAACCATTAACATTAAATGCATAACTAGATCAACTCATAAGTGTTAGTGTTCTTTTTCAATTTTCTAATACAACCAACTATTGTTCATTGTAAGCTTATGTAGGGATCCTTATCTACCCAATAGTGAAAACTATCTTTTGCTATCATTGGGCCTCTTCCCATTGTTATATATAGCAGTCATCCTCTTGTATTATATAACAGATATACAAATCTATGTTTTCTATTGTTGTTTTGTTTTATGGAGGCTGGGCTCATTTACAATACGAGTTAGACCTAGATTTCTACACGGTATCAAAGCTGGCACTTCCTTGCTTGCTTGCTTGCTTGTGTGAGAGCATATTTAACTCTCATTTCTCAACTACTTATTTGTGGAATTGAAGATCAAGTTTTTTATTTGCTTCAGTCTTGACCATTCCTTTTATTTGTAGATTTATGTGGGGTCTCTCACCTTCTTATTGCAAATTTTGGTACATGCTTGTTGTAGTATCCTTCCCTACTTTTTTATGTAAGTGTATCAACCCAATTTTCCCATTGAATGATCATATGTAGTGCCAC
The DNA here is from genome assembly GCA_032191745.1 of Picea mariana. Lineage (NCBI taxonomy): Eukaryota > Viridiplantae > Streptophyta > Pinopsida > Pinales > Pinaceae > Picea > Picea mariana. The sequence continues at coordinate 2,486 of JASDQU010682939.1, forward strand.
AAATCTATATAGATCTCAACAAATTAGCATTCATTGGTGCATCCAACTTAGTCTTTCTTTATGTCAAGCATTCTCCCCATTAGTTCATCCTCAGTTTTGAACTTGCAACCATGGTGAAGACCTACTGCATCCAGGTGGGGTACATGGTCAGTGTGACGATGGCCACGACCATGATCAAGAGCTCAAAGATTGAAGTGGTGGTGGTGTACATCTCTATGCCATGCATCAACGCCTGGAACAATGACCACATATCGATATTTGAACCTGAGTTAGAGGAGGTTGTCTGGGTCTACAATGGAAAGAATCTCTTCTTCATCTCCGACATAGAGAAACACATCGTGGAGGTGGAGATCATGTTCTTCTCCATCAACATGCCCAACAAGATTCATGGGCTTGACGCCAACAAGGCAACCAATTTAACCTACTAGGAATCAGTCACCTAGATTATCATTGATGTGTCGAAGTCGGACAAGATCATGGTGGACAAATCAACGATGTCGATGAAAACCATAGAAATGATTGAGAAGATTCTCATCCACAACAATAAGGGGATTCACTTCTAGATATTATCTAACCCCAAATTTATGGCCAAGAGTACCTCCATTGAGGATATGGAGAATCCCACCTTTATCTTCGATGGTCACAATGTCAGCAATGCCAAAATATGAGGAAAATTGGGTTTATTGTGTACTCTGATGGGAAGCCTCCCTTTTTCTTTCTTGTTTGAGGCATTGAGAAGAGAATTCATCTCTCTTTCCAATGATTATTTGCATGCAACATTTGATTCCTTTTTTATATTCTTGTTTTTTATCACAGGATGAATAAATAAAGAGAATCGGTTCCTCACTTGTACATAGGTAGCTATCATGACCTTGTTTTCTGGGTCCCTTGTTAAGGATTATTTTCCATGATGGCATTTATTTTTTCTATAGGCTAAACGTTCTACAAAATGACGATTTTTTCCGGGGACATTTCCTTGAAATTCGATAAGAAATTATTAGATTTGTAGATTTGAGTAATTGTTTATGTATAATCTGAGTGCCCCAGGGGTTTTTCAGCACACTGAATCCATTTCTGCATTCAAAAATGGATTTTGAACAACAAAAAATAATGATTCATGTAAATTTATATCGTCGGATTTCGGTGAAAAAAGCCATTTCGTAAAATAGCTAGACAATGCCTTTATTTTTGGTACCACCCTTTTTTCACCTTGAGTAATGGATTTTGGGACTCTCGTGCAAATATTCTTAGAGTGTCACCGAGCATTTATACCCATGAATAACCTTGTTTTGCAGACCTTGGAGCTAGCCACTTTGGAGTGTTTCTTGCATGGTTGTTCCTCATCATCACCACCTTCAACTAGTACCTCCATAGTTTTTCCATCATCTACATCCACCTAGTTAAACATTGTGGGGGATGGTGTGAAATGCTTCATTGGAAGGTTCTTTATGCTTCACCATTTTGTTCGATATCAACTATTTTTTAAGAGTGAGCCTTGTGTTGAGCATCGACTAGTGACCCATGCACTCTGGTGACATGGAATGGTATTCATAAGGACACTCATTTTATGATATTTTTGTTGATTGTACATGAGTACCTGACCAATATTTTTTGAGTCATAACTCATTTCAGAGGATTAGTCTCTTCACTTAAGAAATTTGAAATTTGTTGTTTGGATTTCTACATGGATCTGTGATGGTTTTGATAGCCCGAAGTTACTTATCCTTCTTTAGAGTTTTGGTCATACTTGTTGATTAGACCTTTCAACATATGTAAGCCTCATTTGTCATTTGACGGTTGATGGTGGTTTCTTATATTCAAATCCTTTGTTCTAGTTCCTCACCAACTCCTTTTTTTTGAAGCATTTATGTGGTTCTTGTCAGTGTTTTCTATTCTCATGCCTCTACAACCAAACCTCTTCTTCTTCAAAATTCAACTAAGTTCATCAAGGTTACTTTTCTCTCCTCTTTATAGTTTTGGTCATACTTCTCAATTGGAGCTTTCAACCTCCATAGGTCTCTTGCTCTTGCTATTCAATTCATCATTGTGGGATCATTAGTTTCAACTCCAATTCCCTTTTCAACACTGGTATTTTTCTCTTTTGGAGAGATATTTTTCCTATGGGTTTTTCTCCTTTTCTCTACTTGTGAGAGTCTTTTTTGTACTTGGGAAACTATTAAGGCCTCATTGTTGGCAACCAATTTTTTCTTATGTTTACTCCCTATGTTTACCTTAAGGGGGGTGTTAATGTTCTACCAGTTTTCTTTTCCAATTTTCCAACACAACTAACTATTGTTAGTTGTAAGCTTACGTAGGAATCCTTATCTGGCTAACAATGATAATTATATTTTGTTATCGTTGAACCTCTTCCCATTGTTATATATAGCAGGAACCCTATTGTATTATATAATAGATATACAAATCTATTTATTCTATTTATTTTTTTCCTATGAAATCTAGCCTTATTTACGTTTTGGGTTAAACCTAAACTTCTACAATTATTGTGAAAAATTAGAAGAAATGCATCATCCATGTCACAGATAACATTGAAAACATAAGCACAACCTCTATCCATATATATTATATCAATAGATTTTTATTATTACAACATTAAGCAATACATAACATTGCTCACGGTTGTAGCCAATAGAAACAAAACTAAATAACATTAGACGTCCTTTAGAAAATGCTCTCTTTGAGGATACTTTTTAATTGTGTCGTAGATTTTTAATTTGATCTCTATTTTGGGTGCTCTTTGTACTATTGGAAATATCTTTAAAAGATATATAACTTTTTTGTTATAAACTTGTGGTGTTTTGGTATAATAATGTTTTGAATTTCAAAAGAGAAAAAAAATAAAATCATTTAACATTCAAAGGAATTTTTTGTAAATTTGTCATACATGTTTATTCTAACCTTGATTTTGGGTTTTTTCTGAACCATTGGAAATATTTAGTAGAGACTTATGACAATATTTTTATACATATTTCAGATTTTCAATGACTGGGTTTTTTCTGAACCATTGGAAATATTTAGTAGAGACTTATGACAATATTTTTATACATATTTCAGATTTTCAATGACTAGTTTCATATTTAAAAAAAATATATAAAATATAAAAAAATGTAGATATTTATTTATCTATTTTAAAAAATATAAAATAGTTTATTGGGATTATCAAAATATATAACATAAAATTGTAGATCTATTTAATATCTTTCCATTAACCCAAAGAGTGTTAAAAATGAAGTTACACTAAAAATTTATGGAAAAATTACGAACAGATTCTCAAAAATGAAGTTATACTAAAAATTTATGGAAAAATTAGGAACAGATTTTCCTTTTTATTTTGCAAATCTGTTCTCCTTTTTATTTTGCAAATCCAAAAATATAGAAGTTAATAAATGTATAACAAAAAAACTATAAATCTCTTCCATATCTTTCTAATAGTCCAAAAGATTACCCAAAACAAAGGTCTATAATCCATGGTATAATTATGAAACCACTTACTCAACATGAGAATTTTATGAAGAGGATCTAACATTATGCTTAGAACATAGATGCAAATGAATATTTGAAAATAAACTAAGCAACTAAATAAATCCTATGTATTAAATGGATTATTATATATAAGCCTCGGATGGTGGTGCTTTTAGATTGTAGAAGAACTGAGATAAGGACAACTATCAACCACCCAATATATGCCTTTAATCTTAAATATAGGTCTTTGGTATCATATAGTCTCTTGGGATCCACGCCTCTATGAATGGTTCCATGCATAAGATTATATGTGTTGCATATGTTGTCCATGTGCTCAATATTCTATGATCAAACCTCATCTTGGATGATACTTCCTTGTAGGCTATGCAATCGCTTAGCCCCAACAATCCTCAATGACTTTGGCCAACCCACCCACTCAAGTTGGTTTCAACATAGCCCCAACAATCCTCAATGACTTTGGCCAACCCACCCACTCAAGTTGGTTTCAACATATATTAAATTTCAAAATAATGTTCTATAGTAGGTAAGGCTCTTACCATAGAATCCTAAAATAGTTTCAACATATATTAAACTTCAAAAAAATGTTCTATAGTAGGTAAGGCTCTTACCATAGAATCCTAAAATAGTGGCTTTTTCTTAAACATGGTCGACCAATGATTTGTGGTGTCAGCACCCTGTGGAAAAATTTGGTAACGATCTCATTGATGCGTTTTTAGTTACTGACTCTTCTTGAAGAGAGAAGTAAGTTTGGTGTGATTCTTGGTTTTCTTGGAAATTATGAAGTATTCCTATGCCTTTGGATTGAATTCTATTATGATGTTTCATAGAAACTTATTTAAAACATCTAAAGCATTCAATTGCAAAGACATTTCACTTATTATTTTCATTTTCTATTGTAATCTTCATGGATTTTTTGAGGATATTATTGCATTATCTGGATAATATTCTATTTATTCATCAATAAATTTATCATATAGTGAGGTAATTTCCTTATAGTTTTATTATTTCATCATAAGGTGTGAATTTTACTAGCTAGTCAATCCGACATATTCAATTTGTCCTGAGACTCGATGAGTGCAATTGCAAACTAAGTTTGTGATCATTTTCTTGTGTTTCATCTTCTTCCTATTCTCACTGCCTTTCCTCTTCTACTTCTTCTTCATGTCTTGTATGTTTTTCATTAGCCTCATTCATTTCTGTTTTCTTTTCATGCTTCCATTTCCTTTTCTTACAATTGTCATATCAAAGCCACCATTTGTAGAATGATGGTGACCTTGGTAATTGCATTCCTCTCCTTTGTGGATATGTCTTCAATTTTGTCAATGTCGTACCAAGTTTCAAGAAATTATCCCTCTATCTAACTTTAAAATTCTACAATTTCATAATGTATATTTTATTCTAGAACCTAAGCATATGATGCTTGTTTCTATATTCTCTCACATGTCTTCTTGTGTTGTGTACCTATACACAACATTTTTATAAATTAGTTTTTTTTTTTTTGTAAGCTTATTAATGCACCATCATTAAGTTAGTTGTGATTATTAATTAGTCATAACTAAGTTAGTGGGTATGTGTTAGTTATTTGTAGTAATCATTATTATTGTGTTAGTGAGGAGGTGTTATTATGAAAGTGGTATTAAAAGGGTTCTCCCCCCTCACTTGTAAAAACTCAATTCTATTACCAATATGAAATTGTTACTCATATGAGTATCATTTTACATGGAGATGTCTTCCTCCATATTTTAGGATTTGTAAGTACAATCCAACCCCAAGTGTGTAGGTTCCCCCAACCCCTTAATTGTTTCTCTTGTTTATTTCACATTTTCTTATTATTGTTGAAGTCGCTACATTTTAAGCATTGGGATGTTACATCTTGGGAGCATCCATTGCAATATTCATATTTAGTGCCTGTACTGAGATCTGCTCAAAATTAACACATATCTTCTCACATTTACTAGAGGCTTTAGCCACCCACTTCTTTAGCTCCAAATTTTGAAATCATAACTCCACTAGATATTCATCCTTGCTCTACATTCAGGTGTGCACATTAATTATCCATAGAAATCACCAATCAATGTACCAACTCCATAATTGTTATAATTTTTAGATACATCATGGGTTGGATGAAGACACATTATATCTCCTTGTTTTCCACACTCAAGAAAGAGGTTGAAGGGATCTCAAATATTTTCATTTGATCCCCAACAAAAGGGATCAAAACCCCTTGACTAAAGATGACCATTGACTCCTTGTTCCCCAACTAAAGTTCAAACCTTGAGGCCTTGGAATGAAACACTTCAACTAGGTTATACATTCTCTATGGAGGAGACTAAAACATTATGGCCCCCAAAGGTAATCCTAATATAGTATTCTAAGAGTCCTGAGTGGTTTGGGATAATAGATAGTCTTCAAAAATCACTAATAATCTCTATTCACTTACCAGAGGGATGAATATGATCTTTTCACCAAGCGACTATATCAAGTTGTGTGCTTCTATGTCACTCAATTGGATGGCATATCAAGCACAACCTTAATACATGGAAGCAATTTGGTTTTAGTATGTGGGATATATCCCTATTATAAATAAATAAAAGAGGTTTCATGGGGTAATATAGCCAAAGCAATAATGGGGGTACTACCAATCTATGGATCCAAACCAAATTCACTTGAATTTGAATCACCCGTGATCTCCTAGATTTGTATAGTGAATGCAAAAATCTTGATCTCCTCAAGGTATCTTGTAGAAATCTTGGTGTTTGTTAGGTCTCCTTCATCTATGTAGACCCTATGGAACTTGGCCTTGCTCATTCACTAGTAACCTACCTTTTTAGGGATTCTTGCAATAGTATTAATAAAGACTTGGCTCAATTTTCTTGCTAAAGAAAAGTTAGGGTTTGTGCCTTATGTTTTAGCTCAAACATACACCCTCTTTCCTTTCAAAGAGGACATATTGCAACCTCAAAATTTTCAAAGTTTGAAGAAGAAAGAAACTTTTATTAGTATCAAAGTCTACATTGACAAATCACGTGCAACACAAATTTTGTAGCATTAAGAAGGAAATGGGGCCATTAAATGATCGTCATACAAAGTAGAAGTATCTTTGGAGGAGCACACTATCAATGTTTGAAATTAAGAAGAAGAATATATTGGGGTCGATTATATACAATGTAGTGATAGGGAAGTCTATTTCAAGGGTGTAAGGTGTAACACCCCAGGTTTTGAAACCCCATTTTAAATAATGTATTGTTACAATGCTGAGAGGCCAGAGTGCCCAAACAATTATTAAAAGGCCAGTGTGCCCAAGACATGAAATATTTTATCATTATCAATAATAAATACATCGTTGGCTGCTAGATAGACAAGGACTAGAGTTAAAGGGGGATATGATTCCACAAGAGAGGGGGCTTGAGAGGCTAAATGTTTATTCCTATTCTAATTACCCATTTTGTCTAAGGGAGGGGATCGGTAACGTGAGCTTCTTGGGGAAGGCCAGGAGGTTCTTGATTTCCCCCACGAAGTTACTTAAACCTGCCTCTAGTCTGATGGGGGGGTTCTTCTGATGGCTTGTCCGTGGATTTCCTATACCTTCACTCATTTTTCCCTCACGCACTCCCGTGCACACCCTGACTCATCCATTGATTCATCCTCATTCGCATCTTGTCTTGGGAAGGGAAATGGAGGTGCTGAAGAATTAGCCATGGGATAGTTGGTTGTCATGGTCATTGGTGTGATCCAACCGTGACCTGGGGGCCTACATGTCTGAAATGCATTGACCTATACCCTGTTTTTCTCACAACTGTGAGTCCTGAGAGTTCCAACATTGAGATTCTGGACCAGTTGTGTTGGAGGCCCTGGCAGGAAGGAGAGGGACTTTTGGAGGGACTGCATGGTAGAGAAGGGTGGAAGTCCATTCTCTCAGGTGGCATAGGCTGGGTAGAAGAGAGTTGGGTACTTGGATTGTTGTGGGTGTTGGGAATCTTGTGAGAGATTGAGAGCTGACCGGTTTGGGATCCCAAGTACACTCTGGAACCATCCTTGTGGATTCATAGTTGTGACTCGGAGGTGACACTGTTGTCGAGACTTGGAGTAGTGGTGTCTACAGTTGGGTGGAATGTCCTTGGTCTGCAGCCAATTAGTGTCACCTTTTTATAAAGATAAGTGCTCGCTGTTGTGATATTATTATCTATGTATGAATGTATTTTGTTGTGTATTTAATTATCGTTTAATAGAATCTTAGGTTATGCATGCTTGTTGGATATTGTTGTGCATATTGTTAAAGTCTTTCTTTTATGCATCCTTAAATTTTAAAGAAGGTATTGGTAAGAGAAAGAAGTCCAAGGGTGGGCTTGAAGGTAGCGTACCAACCTATGGTTGGTTGGGTATGTTATAGATTGGTATTAGAGCTTCTGGTTGAAACATCGAGCTGGTATGGGCTGGGTCTGTTAGTCAGTGGTCGAGATCAAACTCTGACTGTGAAATTGAAAAGCTCAGGAGGAATGGTGTTGTAGAAGCTACGAAGGAGACAGAATTTCATAGACCCTCTATAAGGGTTCGAAGGATCATGACCGCTCCTTTTGAATTCAGGATTAATCGCCACTGCAGGATCCGGGGAGATCCAGGATCATTGGATCAAAGCTCATGTGAACAAGGGTCGTCCAATGAAAAGGAAGCAAGGTTAAGGTCGTGACCATCGGATCCCATTGGAGAGAGAGAGATCAATGGCCAACAGATATTGTCGAGAACCGAATTGCATGGGATTTAATTTCCCAAGGTGGTCGCACAATCCAAACCAGGGGTTCCCTGAGGGGTTACGTGTCAGCGTTAGGAGAATTGTGGGGCGAAAAGAAGGTTACTCCAAACTGTCGATGCGTGCCCCGGTAATTTGAAGGGAATGCAGTGATGTGACATGCTGGTACTTGAGCAACGAACCTCTGAAGAGACGAAGTAGCCTGGAAACCGTCGATCTGTGGGAGGACATGCGTCCATCGATTGCATGCTCCAGATAAAACGCTCCGGGAAAAAGTAAGCAAGGAAGGGGTTTGAAGTTTGAGACTTCTGAAACCCGAAGACCCGAAAGGATCTCAGCCATTGATCTACCGAGAGACACACGTCAGAGGATCATGAGCTTCGGATAAAAATATTTTCAAGGAAAAAGGTTGAAGTTTGAGTTTTTCAAAGTCTGGAGACCCGAAGTAAGCCTCCACTGTCAAATTGAGGGGGACATGTGGAGCAGATCCATGGACTTCAAGTGAAGACCTGAAGTGAATATTGGTTGTCCAATCCGAGAGGACACATGGTGACAGATTGGCCAGTTTGGGAATATGGAGTTCGGGAGAATTGAAAGTGTGCTAGTATGAAAACTCTCGAAGTCGCGAAGCCCGAAGAGCCAAAGTGATGAGGCACAATGACATCACTTGAAGGTGATGTGGACCCCAGAATTATGAAGTGACGTGGATTGCGGACGCCACCATGGATGACGTGGACACATGGGATGTGTGCCACGTGTCAGTAAGATTTGAGAATTTGGAATATTGAAAATTTGATTAGAACGTGACACGTGTCACCCACTTGATTGGGCCACATGTCCGCTTCTAGTATTTCTCCACGTCGCAACAGATCATGCAGTCTGGAGAGTGAGCACTTCAGAAGGGGAAAGATTTGATAGGTTATTTTGGGTCGAAAACTCCCGAAGGCCCAAAGGCCGGAATACATATCGACCGGTGATTCCAAAGGACACACGTCAAAGGATTGTCGACTTCGGGTGAAAGAATTTCGGGAGAAAGTGCAGGAGGGAATTTTGAAACTTCTGAATCCTAAAGAGACAAAATGATTCATAGTTGTTGATCTGCGGGAGGACACACGTTGACAGATCGTGAAATCCAGGTAAAAGTGTTCCAGAAGGAAGCAAGCAGAAAAAGTTGAGACTTCTAAAGGCCAAAGTCCCGAAGTGGACTAGAGTCGTTGATTTGAGGAGGACGCACGACGCTTGATTCCGAAATTCAAGTACAGAGTACTCTGGAGGAAAGCGGAGGTTGAAATTTGAAACTTGCAAAGCGTGAAGTTTTGAAGTGGATCTCGATCGTTGATCATGAAAGAGGATGAGGACCGTTGATCCGGTCCTGGATGAAATTTCCGAAGTCGTGAAGCTCTGGACAAGAGATTTTTCAGCTAAGCATAGGATCATGGCCATGGTCGCATGTAGATTGAGAGTCGAGGGAAGGAGGGCTAAGGGCCAAATTGGTTGTCTCCGAGACAGAAAAGTGCTAAGGAAGGATTTAGCCGCGGTTTCTAATCGTGGCCACCTGGGAAGTGATTGAAGGAAGTGCCTGTGCATGGAAAAATTCTGTGTTGGCCAGGGATAACAGGACACTGTTATTTTCAGAGAATGGGGATATGATCTCCAGGAAAAAAAAAAAAAGAGACCTATAGCATGGTTTGGAAATTTTGCTTATCATATGCATCATTCTAACAAAATGGTCGCTTTCACATTTTGCAAAATTGAGGGGCTTAAGCATGACAGCTCAGGATGCATATTAAGGAAATGGAAGAAGGCAAGGGATCCTCCAGTCATGATAAGGGGGTCGAAGGCCAGAATACCAGAGTTGGTAATGCAGAGACAGAGTCCAATGGACACAAGGGAAAAGGAGAATAGGAAACATTAATAGAAATGGTAAGAAGCTTGAAGATGGAAGTGCAGATCTACAAAGAAGACACCGAGAGACTTCTGAGAGAGAAAAGTCAGATAAATGCTCGATTGTTTTAGAGCTTAAATCAATTGTAGATGAAAAAAAAGAAGGGATCAAAATCAAGACAAGAGGAATAAGGCAGGTGTAATGAAAGAAGAGATGATCGTGGAAGAGTTGGTTATTCCAAAAGTGCTAGTAGATCTCATAGACACCACTCACCTCCTTACTTAGAAAGAATTTGTTTATGCATCGGATGATCCTGTAAGCAGTCTAGAGGTGTCTTATGTCAGACACCAAAGAAGGAAACAAGAGATAGATAGTTTGCAAGGAGAGCTAAGGAATCTCAAGCCACCTTCCTTCGATAGTGAAAGAGAAAGGGAAGATGATGTCGAAGCATGGCTGCTTGGGCTCAGGAGATATTTTTAGTTGCATCACTATTCATCAAATGTTGAAGCAGGATAGCCACCTACCACTTACACAGGAAAGTTATAGTGTGGTGGGACCAACTGAAGCAAGTGGAACATGTTAATGAAAGTGGGATCACTTGGAAGCAGTTTAAGAAGTACTTCCAGAAGGAGTATATATCAAAGCATTTCTATGACAAGAAAATGCAGGAGTTCTTTGAACTCAGGTTGGGAAGCATGACTATGGCAGAGTACGAGAATAATTTCTTGGGATTGTTAAAGTATGTCAAGTTCATTGGTGATGAGAAAGTAAAAATATAGATATTTCTACGTGGATTTCCACCCTTTTATAAGGAAAATATTAAGTATGATGAACCCAAGACCTTGATTGAGGCCATCAAGAAGGCTAAATACCTATATGAGTAAGGCCAAGGAAGAGAATCCCTATAGAAATCTTGGAAGGACAAGAAGAATGCGAAGTCTGAACAGAGTAGGAAAGGATTCAAACCTCCCTTCAATAGGAATGAGCCTAATAGAAATCATCAAGATCAGTATGCTAAGGGAAATTTCAAGAAGGAATATTCCTTGGGAAAAGGGGGCAGACCACCAATCCAATGTTGGGGATGTAAGGAAGATCACCTGTACAAGGATTGCCCACACAGAAAGGACAGAGTGAAGGCTATGCACAACATCCAAGAGGCTACAACAGTTGAAGATATGGGAATAATCTATGCATCTTTAAATGATCGACAAGCAGAGTACCAGTCCAATATGATCGAGGTGGAAGGTAATATCATAAATCAACCTGTTGCTATTTTGATTGATTCAGGAGCATGTCATTGCTACATTGATCCTAAGATAGTGGATAGATTACATTTGGAGAAAATTAAACTTGTAAAATCAAGTTTGGTTCAGTTAGCCACTGGAACCAAAAGAAGAATCCATGATTGTCATAACAAGACATTTACATGTCTTGATGGAAATGGAAAACAACGCATTGTGAAAGAAGTTCCAAGACCCATCTCTATAAGGGAGATTTCAGCCTTACAGTTGAAAAGATGTTTTAGAAAAGGGTGTCAATTGTATGCATCTCATGTGGAAGAGCCAGATAATACAAAGGGGCCAAGCCTTGAAGATTTCTCGGTGCTACAGGAATTTGAAGTTGTATTCCAAGAAATACCCATATTGCCACAAAGAAGGGAGATAGATTTCGCAATTGACTTAGTGCCAGGAGTTGCCTCGGTGTCAAAAAAACCCTACAGAATGAGCACACCAGAGTTAAAAGAATTACAAATGCAGTTGGAGGAATTGTTGAAGAAAGGGTACATACATCCAAGTGTTTCACCTTGGGGATCACCAGTACATTTTGTAAAAAAGAAGGATGGAACGTTGAAGCTATGTATTGACTTCTGACAACTGAACAAGTACACTATAAAGAACAAGTATCCACTACCCTGAATTGATGACCTATTTGATCAACTAAGAGGAGAAAAGATATTTTCTAAGATTGACCTGAGGGAAGGATACCATCAGGTAAGAATCAAGGAAGAAGACATTCATAAGATAGCCTTTAGGACCAGGTATGGGCATTATGAATTTGTAGTGGTTCCATTTGGACTGACCAATGCACCAGCTGTCTTCATGTGCTTAATGAATGACATATTTAGAAATTATTTGGACAAGTTTGTCATAGTATTCCTGGATGACATACTTATCTATTCTAAGTCTGAAGAGGAGCATGAACATCATTTAAGACTGGTATTGCAAGTACTGAGAGAACATCAGTTGTATGCCAAGTTGAGTAAGTGTTCTTTTTATCAAAAGCAGATCCATTACTTAGGACACATTCTTTCAGAGAAGGGCATAGCAGTAGATCCAGAGAAGATCAAAGCCATTAGAGGATGGCCAAGACCCAGAAATGTGTCAGACATTAGATATTTTATGGGATTAACTAGCTACTACAGAAGGTTCATAGTAGGGTTCTCTAAAATTTCTCATCCCATCACTTCTTTGCAAAAGAAGGGAACTAAATTTGAATGGACCCTCAAGTGTGAAAAGAATTTTAATCTACTGAAGGAATTACTTACTAGTGTGCCTATGTTAAAGTTTGCTAACCCAAATGAAAGTTTTGTGGTATGTACAGATGCTTGTAAGGAAGGACTTGGGGGAGTCCTCATGCAAAATGGAAATGTCATTGGATACGAGTCCAGAAAGCTTAAGGAACATAAGAGGAAATATGACACGCATGACTTGGAACTTGCTGACATTGTTCACACCTTGAGGATGTGGAGGCATTATCTCATGGGGAAGAAATTTGAATTAAGGATAGACCACATTGGCCTAAAGTATCTTTATGAACAACCGACCTTGAATGTCAGGCAAACAAGATGGCCGGAATTTTTAAGTGAATATGACTTCGATATCAAGCATATCAAAGGAAAGGAGAATAAAGTTGTCGATGCACTTAGTAGAAGAGTGCATCTCATGCATGCTACTACTGTCAGTATGCATCAGTCGGACTTGAAGATAATAATTTTAGATGGTCTTGTTACAGATCATCATTACCTACAGGTAAAGGAAAACTTATAGCAAGGAGAGGTACAATATAAAATAAAGGAGTATGAGATAAAGGAAGACAGATTACTCATGCATAAAAATAGAATCTATGTTCCTAGTTCCAGATAACTGAGGAATGTGGTACTGAATGAAATGCATGATGTACCTTATGTTGGACATCCCGGTTACCAGAAAACAATTACAGTAGTAACAAGCCAATTCTTTTGGCCGAGAATGAAGAAGGATGTTTCCAATTACATCGCTTGATGTATGGAATGTCATAAGGTGAAGGCTGAGCATAGGCACCTAGTGGGTCTGTTGCAACCATTGCCAATTCCAGAGAATAAATGGGAAGTGATCACCATGGATTTCATCACGAGATTACCCAGAACGAATAAGAAAAATGATTCAATCATGGTGGTGGTTGGAAAATTAACGAAGGTTTCTCATTTTGTGCCTGTGAAGACAATGCATACGGCGGCTAATGTTGTAGAAATATTCATGAAGGAAATTGCTAGGTTGCATGGGATACCTAGGACAATTGTCTCGGATAGAGATACAAAGTTTAACTCCAATTTCTGGGGGGGGATTCTTTAAAGGATTTTTCACAAATATAAACTTTAGCACAACATATCATCCCCAGACAGATGGGAAAACAAAGAGATTCAATCGAATAATTGAAGACATGTTGAGAATGTATGTGATGGATAAGCCATCTAAGTGGGAAGATTACTTACAGTTGGTTGAGTTTGCATATAATAATGGGTATCAAGCTTCATTGAGAATGAGCCCATTTGAAGCCTTGTATGGTAGGAAATTCAATACTCCAGTGAGCTAGGACAACCCAATAGATAGAGTGGTACTTGGGCCAGAGTTGCTCAAGGACATGGAAGACCAGGTGGTCAAGATTAAGCAGAATTAAAGCCAGCTCAGGATAGACTGAAATTTTATGCAGACAACAACATGATAGCTAGAGAATTTAAAGTAGGGGAGCATGTACTTTTGAAAGTGAAGCCCAAGAAAAGCTCTTTGAAATTGGGTAGTTGTACAAAGTTGGCAGCCAGATTCTGTGGTCCATTTGAAATATTGGACAGAATAGGGCCAATTGCGTACATTCTTGCATTGCCTACTTCCATGAATGTGCATAATGTATTTCATGTATCCTTACTAAAGAAATATGTACATGATCCTAACCATGTTATTGATTGGCATTTGATTGAGGTAGAGACAGAGGGAGACTTTCAGGTTCAGCGAGTATGGGTATTGGACAGAAAGGTAAAAATGCTCCAAAATCGAGTTATAGAGCTGGTAAAAGTTTAGTGGACCTGCTACAGTCTTGAAGATTCTACTTAGGAGCATGAAGATTCCATGCTGGTAGAGTACCCACAGATTTTTGAATAAATTTGAGATTTTGATCTATGTTTTGTATATGCACTGAGGACAGTGTCGAAATAAGGGGGAGGAAATGTAACACCCCAGGTTTTGAAACCCCATTTTAAATAATGTATTGTTACAATGTTGAGAGGCCAGAGTTCCCAAACAATTATTAAAAGGCCAGTGTTCCCAAGACATGTAATGTTTTATCATTATTAATAATAAATACATCATTGGCTGCTAGATGGACAAGGACTAGAGTTATAGGGGGCTATGATTCCACAAGAGAGGGGGCTTGAGAGGCTAAATGTTTATTCCTATTCTAATTACCCTTTTGGTCTCAGGGAGGGGATCAGTTACATGAGCTTCTTGGGGAAGGCCAGGAGGTTCTTGATTTCTCCCATGAAGTTACTTAAACCTGCCTCTGGTCTGATGGGGGGTTCGTCTGATGGCTTGTCCATGGATTTCCTATACCTTCACTCATTTTTCCCTCATGCACTCCCATGAACGCACTCCCATGCACCTCCTGACTCATCCATTGATACATTCTCATTCATGTCTTGGCATGGGAAGGGAAACAGAGTTGTTGAAGAATTATCCACAGGATAGTTGTCTGTCGTGGTTGTGGTGTGATCCAGCCGTGAACTGGGGGCCTGCATGTCTAAAATGCATTGGCCTATACCTTTTTTTTCTCACAACTGCGAGTCCTGAGAGTTACAGCATTGAGATTCTAGACCAGCTATGTTGGAGGCCCTGGCAGGAAGGAGAGGGACTGCATGGCAGAGAAGGGTGGAAGTCCATTCTCTCAGGTGGCACATGATGGGTAGAAGAGAGCTAGGTACTTGGATTGTTGTGGGTGTTGGGAAACCTATGAGAGCTTGAGAGCTGATTGGTTTGGGAACCCAAGTACACTCTGGAACCATCCTTGTGGATTCATATCCCTGGCTCGGGGGTGACACTGTTGTCGAGACTTAGAGCAGTGGTGTCTATGGTTGGGTGGAACGTCCTTGGTCTACAGCCAGTTGGTGTCACCTTTTTATAAAGATAATTGCTCTCTGTTGTGATATTATTATCTATGTATGAATGTATTCTGTTGTGTATTTAATTATCATTTAATTGAATCTTAGGTTATGCACGCTTGTTGGATATTGATGTGCATGTTGTTAAAGTCTTTCTTTTATGCATCCTTAAATTTTAAAGAAGGTATCGGTAAGAGAAAGAAGTCCAAGGGTGGGCTTGAAGGTAGCGTACCCGGCATGTGGTTGTCTGGGTATGTTGCATAAGGCCTAATCATTACCATCCTTAGCAGAAGAACCCTTTGTGTACAATGACTAATGATAGCAGTGGATTTGATCAAATGGATTATAACTCACCACAAGGTTGAAAGGCATACCCCACTCAAAAGGACCCATGAGATCAAGTAAAATCTTAAGAACCCATACATATATTGAAATGTAGAAACCTTGGTGAATATTACTAATTTCTAAAATGAAAACTATAAATGTTTGGCAATAATTACGTAAAAATATTCAAATTTCTATGTGTTTTATACAGTTTCTAGAAAATTTTCTTGATTTTTAAATAAAATAATTTAATCCTATAGAAATTGGGCTTGTCATTTTGGGGAAAAAACGGAAATTGGTGAATCATTTTTGGAAAAAAAAATGGAAAATTAGCCAAATTGTGAATTTGGCCCCTAAAATTTAGTGTAGTAAAAACATACTATTATTTGTACCTTTTCTAACCATTTTTTCCCAAAATCTAGCTACAAATTGCTAGAATCACAAATTTTAATTGTTGAGATTGCATAATCTAAGTGAAATAAGGGGTTTTGAGGGCACAAAATCCAATCTTACAATAAAAAATGCAAATCTAGCAACAAAAAATGCAAATCTAGCAACAAAAAATTGCAATTCCAACAATTCTTCTAGAGATGAATTATGGTGAGATTGCTAGAAAAAATCCAAATCATAGAACGTTTAGACTTATTCCTAAAAAATTGCTTGTATGAGATTTGGGAGAGATCTACGACATGAATGAAACCAACCATGAAAGTGATAGGAAGTGAATTGGCAAGGCGATATACAATCAAATAGTTATCATGACCCCCCATATGCATCAATATTGTTCGTTTGTGGGGTTTGACCTAGTTGAGTAAATGTCAAAACACCCTATTGAGATCTTAATCATTGAATGTAGTATTAATATAAATCATGGAGGAATATCTCATTGAGGTAATTAGGTTTTAATAAGGGTTAATCCATGTTCTTAAGAGGCTTCATGGGTCCAATCTACTTACAAGGTGGAAAAATGGTAGGATTGTGTGCAACCCACCATGACAATGGCTATGATAGTTATATGAGACATGAAAATCGTATGATCCCCTTTTCTTAATGATGTGAAATCATCCCATTGAAATTATGTCTAACCAGTTAAAGAGCTCATGCCTATTATAAAGGAACATTTTTCAAAGTGGTAAGAAATGACCAATAATGAGTCAACATGTGGTAGCAATATTGTGAAGCTTTAAACACGTTCATATTTTTCTCACATGCATCAAACAAGTAGGTTTATGGTTGGGAAAGGGTCTACCTCCTAAAGAATCCTTTCCTTTCTTACCTACCTTTTGCATCACTAAGTCATTGGATAGCGATGTGAATAAATGAAGCTAGAGGATATCCCCACATTTCTTTCATTATTAACATGCACCTACCCTTTCATCCCACATTACTCGTGCCTTCACTAGGATAAGATGTAGGAGATGATATTCCCTCTTCCATTCATTGGTTATATCTCTCTTTTCCTTTGATTCATAGCTCATGATGCCTAACCAAAAAATGAGAATTGGGCTTATAGATACTAAGCGACCATTTGAATCATAAGAAGGAAACGTTAAAAGGCCTCATATTGAATATTTAGGTCAACCTCCTATGAAATATTCCAAGGTATTAATAACCATGACTCATAATCTAATCAATTGAATAGAGATCTCTTTCATGTGCTAAATTGATAGAAATGTGGGAAGAACATGTAAGTCACACATGAAACTCAATTAACACCAAATCCTCTCATAGACATAGAAGGATTGTCATATTATTAGACTACGTGCACTATATATCTCATTAAGCCAACTACTAATGGACACATGTCCTATGTGATTTGTGAGATCATTTTTCCAACTAAATATATTGCAAAGGGAGCATGAGTGATCCATATGAATCTTCACCAATTAACATCAAGTGTTCTTGGGATAAGATTGAGCTACTCCCAAAGGGCCTATATATGTAAAAGCAATAGATGAATTAAAGTTTGGATGCCATGACATCATAGGCTCTATTGTTATATGGGTTCTTTTTCCTTATCTTCAAACATAGTCCATTTATTCTTCTCTCTTCCATGTTCTTGGGTATTGTTTTCAAGTTGCAATCAAATATTTTAGGGGTGAATTTAACTTGTATGTAATTATGAATTGTATCCAAGGGATATATAAATGGGATAGGAAATGATAGAAAAATTTCCTTGTAGGGATGGATGATTTATAGTTTTCATGCTTAGACTACATTGAATAAAACGTTTTGTTTCACAAAACTATTGGCCTTTTGTTTTACTAGATTTCTCTAGATATATGATTATTTTTAATGGATATGTCATTTATTTGTATCCATTACTTATTTAATACAATACCCTATAATGTTTTATATGTGGGATTTCTTGAAAATTCTATTGCTTTTCATATTTCTCCATCCACACCTCAATGGATTTTGATTTAATCTACAAGATTCTTTGAAAATGGCATATCCACGTTAAATTATTTCAGTTCCATCCCAGACCCATCAAATTTATTCTTCCTCACCTTTTATATTTGTTTATCCATAGAACCAACCATTTCATTGTCTACATGTTTAGTGTACCTAGGTCCTTTGGTTGGGTCAATAGGATGATTCCATGAAATTCCATAAGCATACACTATTGGATAAGAGAGTACACCAACATTTGTGTTCTTCATCATCTCCCGTTATTTCTTTGGTAGGATATTCACATTATACACCAAGTATAACATGACATATTGAACACCATATCCATCAATATAGTCATCCATTCTAATTTCTAGATTTTTCCACAACTTCTTCTTCTTCTTTCCAATCCTTCAAACATGTTTCTCGGGTAGAGGGGAAATTAGAGATTCCTCCATTAAAAAGGTGTTGTCATTGATGTCAAAGTGGAAATGTGCTATCCTTGATGTTGTCACTGTGTAGTATGCTCAACAAGTTGTATACCATTGCTATCAATATCAAGAAGACAGTAAGAAGAATATGTGTATATAATAGTGAAGGATTTGCAGAAGAAGCATGAGGACACCCTGGAGGATGAGAATACTAAGAGAAAAAGCCAGTGACACACGATGAAAGCTTGGAAAAATAATTAAGTACCAATAATATGTCGAATCGTCAATGTATCAAGAAATTTATAAGTGTGAATATTGGATCAGTTGGATGGACAAGGTCACGAGAATTGGGAAAGTGATGCATACTCACAGACCCATAGTAAAATATTGAAAATTTATTAACTCCAAAGATATTGCGGAGATAATGAAGTGGCAGAGCATTGAGAGTATATAAGGAAATGTTGCAGACCCATGGTGGAATCTCAAGAATAGACTAAGTAACAATATGACAGATCGATGACTATGGCTTATCATAGATATGATCTAACGATAGCTGTAAGTTGAAGGCTTGAGCTATATAAGACTTGGATCAATGTTAGAGATTGAATATTGAGGAACTATAATGGCTCATAATGTCTCATAGACTCATAGTGAAACACATAGAAAAGTTTCTAAGTGTAGGTGCAGAATGGGTGCAACGGAACTTGAGGGTGCAATTTGGACATCGCAGAGATGTGAAGAGATGTGGTTTAGAACTGTAAACATGCGGTAATTATTCAACAAAACTTTCTAATTTTTGGTAAAGGATAGATCTATGATCGAGATCAATCTAATATATGATCGTATAGTGACTGTGAATCGAAGACCCGTGATCTCGAAGGAATAAATTGATAGATAGGATTTAATTGAGAGAAGATTGGATGACTTCTATACATCATGGTTGCATGGTGTGTTTTTTATGGACAATAAAGTAAATCTACGGATGTGATTGAATCCGGGAACAGATCCAATGGTAATTGTACGTCGATCTTATTATTTGAACAAATTAAGCATGGAAAAGAAGGGGTTTTGGACAGGCCGATGCAACCTGGTTTTGTGGAGATCTAGAGTTGACCCCATATTCTTTGGATATGTGGAAAAATATTTGGGTGTATGTTTTATATAAATATCCATGATCTTGTGAAGCTTTAAGTGCATGTTGTGAAAAGATGTAATGAATATTCGAAGGTTCGTGGAACTAAAGGTGAAAAGAGTAGTAGTAATAATGAAAGAGGAATGTGTCTGGGTGGTTGGGTAGTGAAAGTAAGTTTAATTCGAAGAAGATTTATTTCAGGGTGGAAAAGGTGGTGCAAGGAAGAGGATTGGTGTCCTCATATTTACTAACAGGTTGGTTCCTGTAAATTTGGTGTTTTAACACTGTAAGTAGGTGCTTACAATGAATATTGGTGTCTTCAACAGATCAACAGGTTGGTGCCTGGCAGATTGGTGTCTGCAGATTGTAAGTTGGTGCTTACAGTGAGGATTGGTATCCTCAATACATCAATAGTTTGGTGCATGTCAGTTTGGTGCTTGAAAAATTGTAAGTCGATGCTTACTACAAGGATTGGTGTCCCTCACAGGTTGAAGCCTGTAAATAATGCAACTCTTGATTATTATAAGAGAAACTTTCTATGGTTTTCTCCCTTATTGGGTTTCCGCATAAAATATTTGTGTATTGTGTCTTTGTGTTGATCTTTGTTGATATATAATTCTATGCATTACTTATCATTAACTCTTTGATGATTAGTTAAAGTGGTAAAAGATAAAATGTTGTTAAAATCCTGCCAATATTGATTCACCCCTCCTCTCAGTATTGTTGAATATTCAACACTCCTCTCTTCCTTTAAGGAATTATTTAAATTTTTCATGCAACCTCCTAGTTAGGTGATCATCCTATAATATTTTGAGTAAGGACTGGAAGAGGTCATGTACTACCTCCAAGGATCCTTCCTTCTTTTCTTAACTAGGTTACAACACTCAAGATATCCTTTCACCTCTAGGGCTACTGGTAGGGATTTTAGTAGTAGTAGTAGCACTTGTGCCAATCTTTATAGTTGTGGATACCTCCCTTAAGTAAATTTTATTTTCTTTTCATCAAATCCTAGGGTCATAAGGGTAGCCTTATTGATTTGGAAGGGTGCATTATTCCCATCATCACCACTCATGCAAAATTCTTTTTTTGTAATATGATTTTTTTTGTAATATGATTGATTTTATGAATTCCATTCTCTCCAATGGTGAGAGGATATAATTTTACTAAATTCATGCAAAGGCCACACTTAGGTATTCACTGGTGAGTAAAATATTGAGATATGTGTCCCACTTCATTATAGTTGTAAAATTATATATGGGTAGTCTGACCACCTCCTCATCCACCATGATATTATCCTCGATGTCCAACACACCCTCCTCTAGCTAGAGAATTTCTAATCTCATCTACCTTAAAAGATAATCTTTCAAATCTCTTCATAGGATATTGCAAGGATTAACGGTTTTCTTTGTTATGAGTATTTGACATGAAAAATCCAATAACAAGATGATGAGACCCTGGGAGTAATTTTTTAATATCGGAAAAAGATGTGGGAAATTAATATATTTTTTGCAAATCTCACAAGATTCATTATATGTATGACCCAAGAAGTGGGAGAGGTTCATTTGGGTGAACAATCCCCTCCTTACAGTGTTGGGAAGTCTTCAGACAAGTGGCCCCATGTCTTGTATAACATACACCATACATGTTTCCTTCCTTCTTTGGTTTTGACTAACTCCTAGATCTACTTAGTCATGGTAAATATCTAATTATAAAACTATACAAGATTAGGAGTTACACTAGTGGAAGGCACGACCACAACACTCATGAAAGTATTCCTGATATACCTATTCATATCTTCTATATTCATAGATGTTTTAAGGCTTTATGATATGTAATATGTAACATCTGTTGCATGAGCGTAATTATGGTTAGGGGAATAATCTTACCAATAAATCATTCCTTTTTTTTCATCTCATGGATTGGGTAGGAGAGGCAACTGATTAGGTCAAATTCTCACTACAATCCCAATCTAAATTTTTCATATCTTTCATCTTAGCATAACTCTATTGTTCCAAGAACTAGGATTCTAAAAATCATAAATAAATAACTACTTCACTGCATCCAATGTATTTCTAGTACCATAAGGGGAAATTTGAGAAAAATTCGTATACCATTACACAACTCTCCCATGTAACATAGTCTATAACTCAACTAACTTGGGATATGAATTAGTAATGCACTCATTAATGAAAATTGATTAACAGAGGAAACAATGGTGTTCAACATCACCATAGTCCTTCCCAAAGAACTCATGGAGGAGAAATGTTTCTTTCAAGGTTACTCTATTCACAGAATTACTTGAATTATGTACGAAAGTAAAACCTTGCATTCCTAGTTGGTTGACCAAGTTCTAACTTCCACTAACAAATAAACAGGATTCAAAATTGTACCATTCCCAACAATTGAACTCCCTTATGTACTTGGTTGAATATCACTACCATTCCCTAAACTACCACTATGTTTCATTTACAAATAATAATTAAGAGAGTAATGAATAATTACCTCATTTGATTTCAAATGCAGAAGGGTGGTGGCAGGTCCATAATAGCTCTATTACTACCTAGTTTCACCATTATTCTAGATCATTTTCTTCTACAAAAATAGTCGAAAATACATCCTCAGGAGCCTCATTTGGAGTGATCACTGGATTTACTTCTACCAATGGATTAGATTTTTCTTTGGATGCAATGTCCTATTATATCTCTGTGAACCATTAGTTTAGATGTATGCATTTTCCTGATGAGCCCATTTTCGATTTATATGCTCATCTAACCCTCTGTATGTCTCACCTTCCTCAACCCTTCTCCTTGGACTTCCTTCCATTATTAATCCTAATTCTTTGAACCATTGTTTGACCTCTTCACTATGATTTTGCAACTTCTACAACTCCTTTAAATGTAACTCATTACTTCCCTAATCTCTAGTAACTTTTCTTTGCACCTTGTCCCTCTCATGAGTTTCTTTCATCTAGTCCAATAGACATCATTAGTTATGGGTTGATGTTTTAGGGATCAATCCATTATTTTTTATCTCTTTTCTTCCTCCATGGTATCTTCCACCATTAGTTATCCATCCTCACTGACACCATCTTATATCACCCCTTGGCATAGGTATTTAATATATAATATGAAAAAAGGATTGAAATGTATTAAAGTTTCTTCCACCAACAACATCTTCAACCAAGTCAGGATTTCCTTCACCAATTCTACCATGGTGCCCCTTAATAAATTATCCCTTGTCATATGAGTAATAATGGTGTAATGTAGTATAAAAGTCAATAATGTGTCCCTTTAAAACACCCTTGGTCCAATGGTCTACTTCTCTTGCAACCTCATGATTGTGGCACTATAAGGCAACTAGATTCTATGTGTTCCACTATATATCTCATCTTTCCTCCCAGATGGGTCATGGGTGCAATCCTAATCTTCTCAACCATTCATACAAAATCATTGGGAATTTCACCTAGAATATTTCCTACCTATCATCATATAATAAATTACCCTTAAATCTCTATACATTCAACACAATTTTAGGGGATTCTTACCTTGCAAATAGGTCAATTACTTATACCACCGATATTCCAAGTAAGTCTTTTTCAACAAGGAGTTCATACTACATGAACTCCATAGACATCATGATAGACAATCCTAATAAGAGAATCATTTATTACCTCAAATTCCAAACTAGGGTCCACGAGGGTATCCAACAAAGGGCATTGTAGTTTAGCATTGATATATTTAATCCATGAAATATGGAAGGCCCCACACAAGGGAATTGTCTAAGACTTAAGATACAATGTGAGTTTAGTTACCATGACATTTGTAATATATATTCAATACATAAATCATATTAATCCCTCAACATATTATTTAAGATTATTCATAATAGATTGCAACATATATTCTAGAAAATAAACATCGTTTACCATAAACAAATGAATATAGTAGAAGAACACATAATTACCATAAAGAAAAAGGAAAACATAATGTGAAAGGGTGGTTCCATTCCATTAACCCTCAACCATATCCAAAAATCCTTACAATTCAGTCAACTCATCAAATGGGTGAACACAACCTTAAATAAAAAACCATGAGCCAATAACCAACAACCTAAAAACAAGTCAAAGACTTCACATATATAGATTACCACCCCTAGGAAAAGGGATTCATTCAAAATCAATTTGTTAACTTACAACCTATGTTATCAATAATATCTATGTATTGATTGATTCATGTATTTCGAGGTGTCTACAAACTTCCTTAACTCTTCTCCTCTAAACATAGAATCAAGGCCTAATAGTCTGGTTCCTACTCATGATGAGATATGATCATGTTTCCTCTTTCTATGAGTCTTGAAAATTCATGGAACAACCTATATTGATCATTTTGCTAAGATGGAACCATTGTGCCCTTAATCAAAACAATGGGGCCAATAGTGTTCAATACATAGATCATGTTTTTTAAGCAATGTTAGATAATTTTCATGGCCTCTAGGGAATTTGAAAGTTGTTGTATGGGATTATCTACTTCCCATGGATTAGGGTGTGATAACTTCAACCTTATTCTAAAGTTATGGCATGAAATATTCTAGTGAGGTATTTGAATAGTAGACATTTTGGGGGAAAGATTACCATCTAGCGGGTGCAAAACTTCATTACTTTCATTTGTTTGGGTATTTACCACATTAATTTACAATTGCATATACATTAGCTAGTGCATTTGTATTTAAAATATTTTTGTGTTGTTTTATCAAGTTGTTATTCATGAAAAAACATGGAAGGTGATGCTTCATCTACAAGGGAAGTTCTATGGATTTTTCTATATTCTTGACAATTAGCACACATGACAATATATAAATTCGATTTAGGTAATTTAGTAGTGTGGATTATAGATATAGGGAAACCACATGAATGTGATTGGTAATTATTTCCTTTATGACTCAACAATGTGTTGACTAATGGTCTATAGTACCACATAATACACAATCCATTTCATACTCATGGTTGAAGGGAAAGTTCACTATAGTATACCCACACAATTATGTTACATTACTATTTTTATTCCTTTATTGGTTTCCTTATTGTAAATCAAGGAAAATGTTAGGTGACAAATTTCGCCCTTGGGTTATTTTCCATGTTCTTATACAAAACAATATTCACCAATTCCCATTTTTCGTAAAAATGATTTGTTCAAATTATAAAAGATAAAATTATTTTACTCTAGAAATGTCCTGAATTTTCTAGAAACTATACAAAATCCTTAGAAATTTGAACATTTATTAAAAACTATCACCAAACATTTTATAGTTGGAATTTTAAGAATTAGTAAGATTTACCATGGTTTGTACACTTTAACATAATTATGGATCCTCAAAATATTCCATGTACATTGATTTGGTTTCTTCTAATATTCAATGCTTGGAACACTTATAAAGTTTCTTAATTAGGAGTAGAAACATTCTCATAACCCAATACTAGATTCTATTCTCGACATTGAGGTTATGGATTGATCTGAAAACTTGGTGAGAATTTTCTTACATCCAAATTTTCAACCTAAGATCTTTTTATGACGAAGTTGCATATGAATAAGGGAAAATTAGATCAATGAAGAATGCTTCATTATTGGATACATCAACATAATATCATAACTATCACAATTATTGTGTATGCTTGAAAATAAAACTCTACTCAAACAAGTGAGAATGCAACAAATCACACACATACAACCATGACAACAATGTGATAACGGAGTTCGCCAAACCCCCTGGCTACTTCTCTGGGTTCATGAATCCATGAACCTGCTTTATTGATTCTTTTTGAAAAGGGATACATAAACAAGCCTACAACTTGTTTCTCCTTTACAAAGACTTCTCCTGAATCAACAAGCTCTCAATAAGTTCTCCACAAGATCCCCTTCCTCTTGACCCCCGAGAAGGTTTTATATAGCATCTCCATCTAAACCACCTCAATAATTTCATGGAGATAATATCTCTCAAGATCCCATAAAAGAGGATCTTGGCACAAATCAAGGGATTGGTTTGAGAAAATATCTCAACCATCCATGAAAATATCAACTCTCCATGAAGATCTCAACTCTCTGTGAGACTAGGAAACTACAATCCATGAGAATATCAACTCTCCATGAGACTAGGAACCAAAATCCTTCTTACCTTTTGCACCAAATAATTTCCTTTTATAATGAAAAATACATTAATTTATGAGAACCTATGCTTAACAAGTATTAATCATTACCTTTGATTTTTTTCCATTTTTGCCCCTTTACTTCAACAAGACATATCTATATCATATGAAGTCCAATTGACCACATTTGAAATGCATCAGAAAGCTCAATGTGAGCTCTTTGTTGGCTGGACAATATTGACTATAATTGGGATTGACTTGAATTTGTCAACTGTGAAGATCATCATGGATCATGGATTGATGTTGTATGGAGGTAGTTATACAAGTTGCATGGAATAAATTGTGTTTGAGGTAGGTTCCTATTACAAAACAAACTACACTATTTTTTTAACCCTCAGTATTGATGTTAGATCTTACACTGGATTGGACATATCTAGAGGTGGTTTTCCTATGCTAGTTAGGTGCATTACTTCTACCAATTAGGTTTGGTAGTTATTTTGGTCATGTTCCATGAGTTATGAATGAAATATTTTAGTGTCCTTGGTCCATGGGGATGTAGATTAGTTTGGTGTGGAGAAACACATTTAAAGATCACATTCTATAAAGTGCATTCTTCATACAATTTGTTTTGTCAACAAGGTTGAAAAACAATTTCCTAGGGTTTCACACTAGTGAGATGGAAAACCGATTTCTACAAGGTCTATATTTTTTTACTTTATGCCTATGGTTTGGACATTTGGAGTAGTGCACGAATTGGTTTTATTAACAAAGAATTACATATTTTCTTCAAATAATATTGATAAGTATGTTGGTTTGTACAATGCATTGTGATGACAAGTCCAAGGAAAATAGTACAATTTCCACTAAGTTCATTTATTGTTTCATATATCAATTACACTTTGTTGAAATACTTCTCTTAATATATAATAAAATTCATTCTAGGTATCACCTGGTCTTCATTAGATATTTAAGCACATTGAGACTCTCATGGATGGTTGGACCATCTTGCTCCATTTCTTTAAAAACTTGTCATTTTCTTCTTGGAATTTTGGCTATCCATGAGTTTAATATCTCTCATTGGTGGAGAGTGTGATCATAGAAATTACTCTTGAAATTGATGATCATAAATTACTTTTTTTGATAAGATGATCTAGCAGTAATAGGAGGGTTGTGCCATGGGTAGAGGTGTGTTTTTACTAGTGATAGAAGACTGAAACTATGTATATAACTAAATTATAGTAGATTTGGTTGCAATAAGTAGTAAAGGAGTCATAAAGGTGTGCTTGGGTGGAGGAAATAATATATATCCTAAGGAAGTGTCTTCCACCTAAGGATGTGCACAATCTACCCATTCATTAATCAATGTTTTAACAACTACACCCATAACCTCTTCTACCTGTAGTTCATGAACCATATTATATTGGATATATTATATTAAATCATAGATGAAGGAACACTTAATAAGTGGTTCACCTTTATAGAGAAAATTGCTTGGGTATAGATGAGTTGGTTAGGAGTGAAAGAGGCGTTTCCTTATTATCTTGTATGATTCAACCCAATGTTGGTAGAATGTTTCCCTAGGTTTAAGTATAAGGAGACAACATTGATTGGACGGGACAACAGGTTAGTGATCTACCATTATAAGGTGGCATGTACACTCATTCATTATTTGTTTTGATAAGATGATCTAACAGTAAAAGGAGGGTTGTGCCATGGGTAGATGTGTGTTTTTACTAGTGATAGAAGAAAGAAACTATGTATATAACTAAATTATACTATATTTGGTTGAAATAAGTGGTAAAGGAGTCATAAAGGTGTGCATAGGTGGTGGAAATAGTATCTAGCCTAAGGAAGTGTCTTCCACCTAAGGATGTGCATAATCTACCCATTCACTAATCTATGTTTTAACAACTACACCCATATACTCTTCTACCTGTAGTTCATCAACATATTAGATAGGATATATTATATTAAATCATAGATGAAGGAACACTTAATAAGTATTTCACCTTTATAGAGAAAATTGTTTGGGTATAGATGAGTTGGTTAGGAGTGAAAAAGGAATTGCCTTATAATCTTGTATAATTCATCCCAATGTTGGTAGAATGTTTCCCTAGCTTTAAGTATAAAGAGACAACATTGATTGGAGAGGACAAAGGGTTAGTGATATACCATTAGAAGGTGACATGTACACTCATTCATTATTTGTTTTGATAATATGATCTAGCAGTAATAGGAGGGTTTTTCCATGGGTAGAGGTGTGTTTTTACTAGTGATAGAAGAAAGAAACTATGTATATAACTAAATTATACTAGATTTGGTTGCAATAAGTGGTAAAGGAGTCATAAAGGTGTGTGTGGGTGGAGGAAATAGTATCTATCGTGAGGAAGTGTCTTCCACCTAAGGATGTGCACAATATACCCATTCACTAATCAATGTTTTAACAACTACACCCATATCCTCTTCTACCTGTAGTTCATCAATCATATTAGATTAGATATATTATATTAAATCATAGATGAAGGAACACTTAATAAGTGATTCACCTTTATAGATAAAAAAAATTGGGTATAGATGAGTTTGTTAGGAGTGAAAAAGGCGTTGCCTTATTATCTTGTATGATTCATCCCAATGTTGGTAGAATGTTTCCCTAGGTTTAAGTATAAGGAGACAACATTGATTGGAGATGACAACGGGTTAGTGATGTACCATTATAAGGTGACATGTACATTCATTCATTATTTGTTTTGAGAAGATGATCTATTAGTAATAGGAGGGTTGTGCCATGGGCAGAGGTGTGTTTGTACTAGTGATAGAAGAAAGAAACTATGTATATAACTAAATTATACTAGATTTGGTTGCAATAAGTGGTAAAGGAGTCATAAAGGTGTGTGTGGGTGGAGGAAATAGTATCTAGCATAAGGAAGTGCTTCCACCTAAGTATGTGAACAATCTACCCATTCACTAATCAATGTTTTAACAACTACACCTGTATCCTCTTCTACTTGTAGTTCATCAACCATATTATGGACATATTATATTAAATCATAGATGAAGGAACACTTAATAAGTGGTTCATCTTTATAGAGAAAATTGTTTGGGTATAGATGAGTTGGTTAGGAGTGAAAAAGGCATTGCCTTATTATCTTGTATGATTCATCCCAATGTTAGTAAAATGTTTCCCTAAGTTTAAGTATAAAGAGACAACATTGATTGGAGAGGACAACGAGTTAGTGATCTGTGACATGTATAGTCATTCATTATTAGATATAATGAGATTTACTAATAAAACTAGTCTTACATTTCTAATAGTGATAGATAACAATGTATAGATAGTAATTAACTAGAACATTTACTTAAATGTATACATAGTAATTAACTAGAACATTTACTTAAAGTAACAAAACCTACATAAACATCATCAGGACATAAGCATATCTAGAAAATTAACTTTCCTTTACTTTACTAATTATCTTTTAATAGGTTTTTATACTTAATAAAAAATAATTAATTAAATCAAACAATTAATGAATAATAGATAATTCACTAACTGTAAATAAATAGATATAACCATCACATAATAATAGATAGATGTTT
Source organism: Picea mariana (assembly GCA_032191745.1). Taxonomy (NCBI): domain Eukaryota; kingdom Viridiplantae; phylum Streptophyta; class Pinopsida; order Pinales; family Pinaceae; genus Picea; species Picea mariana. The sequence goes on from JASDQU010682939.1 coordinate 32,040, forward strand.
ATATATAAGAAGACAATGAAGAAATTTATTGCATTTTTCAAATACACATAAATATATACAAATGTCTCAATGTTTGGATGTAGGGATGCAATGAAGAAATTTATTACATTTTTTCAAAAACACATAAATAGATACAAATGTCTCACTCATGTTTCCTTTTTTATGCAATTGGGTATATATAGGTAATGATAAGTAAAGTGGATAACATGCCTTCAACAATCTAATTAATTAGAATAAAGAAATGCCAAACAATATTATAGGTTTCCTAACAAAGTCATTAATATCCTAGATTTTCTCTACGATATCATGATATTTAGTTATTCCCTAAAGCACTCCATTACTTACAAGTGGAAAATGACAATTAAAAATTATAAAGTTATTTTAATAAGCTAATGAGACATGTATAAATGATGGTAAGAATTATGTGTCCTTGTTATGATTTTAGGATATCAATTACCGATATCAAAGGTAACAAATCAAACATTGGTCTTGTATATATCACTATTTAAATAAATCATGGGAGTAAATTTTATTTAGTATGAGTAAATTTTAATGGAATTCCCATAAAAATAAAGTGAAAATCACTATGGAAATGGCTACTATGTAAATCATGGAATTAAATTTTAAATTAATTACTTTAGCAAAATGATGAATAATTGTTATGATATTATATCAAATTTTCAAAATTTTAATTTACCATAATAAATAATAAAATTTAGTAAAATTATGAACTATTATTATGATATTATATTAATTTTTCAAAATTTTAATTTATCATTACTAATAATAAAATTTAAAAATTTAATTGTGAAAAATAGTTATATTATTTTATTTTATTTTTGTTAATTTGTGGGGGAACCTGTTGGCTACGCGATTAACCTGTGGCTTGAGAAACCGCGATTCAGAGGCATCTAAGCTGTCAAAATCACTCGGGGATCGCACCCGGCCTGAGCCACACCAACCCTTAACATGATTGGATTTTTTGTCCCCGTAGGTTTCGAACCAGTGACTTTAACATCACAGAGTGGCTTTAGTTATATTATTTTTTATTAATAATATTTAAATACATTTTAATTAATTAACGTTAACAAAATGTAATTTAATTGTAAAAAAATAATATTACATTATTTTATAAAAAAACAATTTAAAAATTTAAAAATAGTAAACTGAAAAAGAGTAATTCCTTTTACCCATTAATAAATAAACTAAGATGATAAATGAGACAAACATTATCATTAAATGCATACCTTGGATTACTCACTTAGGATACACAAACTCTTTCAAATCCTTGAGATAACATCACTCAAATAAATTATTATTCACATGATAAAATAGTCAAGTCCTATTATTAGTAATTCCTTTTACCCATTAATAAATAAACTAAGATGATAAATGAGACAAACATTATCATTAAATGCATACCTTGGATTACTCACTTAGGATACACAAACTATTTCAAATCCTTGAGATAACATCACTCAAATAAACTATTATTCACAAAATAAAATAATTTATTGTTATTTTTATTATAATAACAAGCCTCCGCCTAGTTATTATACTTTATCACTTTTTTCTACATAAAATTTCATATTATATTTATATAGAAATATAAATTGTTCTCTTAACAATCAATTACATGTAAGTATATTATACTCTTTCACTTGCTATGTCTATCAATTATATAAAAATATTAAATTTAACGTACACACTCGAATAAAAATTATGAAATAAATATTAAATTTTGTAAATTTATAATAAGTATGGAATTTTTGTTTTATTTTATTTTGTTTTTTTGGAAAAATTGGAAGGAGAAATGAACCGTTGTGATAGTTGGTCTTTCAAAGGCAACCCATTAAGAGAAATAAAGATTATAGTGAAAAGATAAATAGGGAGATGCAGAGAGAACTTGGGAGGGTAGTATCAAATGTGAAAGCTCGAAGATGACAATTTGCTTGAAGATCGATGGACAAAGGAGACAAGGAGTTTGTCCACGATGAGTGAAGGTACCTCTAAGCCATGGCCATATAGAATTTGTATTGTCAATGAGTAACAATACACAAATCGATGTATAGCTCGCCCCTCTATATTTGTCTCTTGAGCTTAATGAAAATCCCCATTAAATGTCGAGTTTCCAAGATAAAACGTATGTTGGTTTTGGTGTGTGATTGAGTCCTCTATTTGCTTAATATGTTATGATGGTATTTATTCTTACTGCCCCTCAGCACTTGAATTGATTCCTTGATAGATTGTTCCCTAGTATGAAATTCTACTTGTGCATTCGCTTGGATTGTTGATAAACCCAACTGACCTGAGATATACATTTTATCATATGTTGCATTGTAGTTTTTGCTAATTCATCACCTAGTCCATTTTCCTCATTGTTGGGTGGCATAATTTGCCTGTTGGGTCAATTTATACTTCATTTAGGTTTTGACAGGTAGAAGACATATGAGATTTTTTATGGAAACCTATGAGTTTTTTTTTGTTCTCTACGAGTGTTTCAGACTGTGAAGCTGAATCCATTGTTGTCAAAAGGGCATCTCAAGGGATAAAGAGAGAAAGATAGTCTTTTAAATATAAATTATGTCATGGTAGTAGGTAAAGGTCGGCTGGAAGATTAATTAGTTATTATTAAGTTTATTCTTAAAGGTGTGAATGAACGATTTCCAAGATTCACTCAGTATTAAACCATCATCTCTGTTGAAATTTTGAGGATGTTTTTCAACCTCCAAGGCTTTATGGATCTGTCGTTTGTTATAGTGATCTTCCATAGAAATTATCTTTGCATCTTCAATGCATATTTGATGGTTAGATTTATGAGAGTGCTCGACCACTATAGATTTTTTAGTCCTATCGGGGTATGATATATGTACAATGTTCCTTTAATCTAACCGTCACTGAGTGACAGATCTCACTAATGTCTATTTTTCTACATGAGTAGGGGATTGAGTAGACACCCTTTCTCATCTTAGGATCAATCAGATCTTTAGCATTATCAAGCATGTTCCTTAAGGAATTAGGAGAGAGAAGGAAATCTTTATATGTTTTCTTCTCAAAACCTTAGCTATTCTATCAACTATCCCTTTGATTTAGGGGAGAATAACTCTTATTTTTCTCTTCTCTTCTTTGTTGTGCATCCTATTCTCTCAGGTTTTCGCTCTTCTGAAGGATTTTTTGATATCTCTCATTCTATATCCATTTATTTGAAGGGTTTCCGAGAGATGTTTAAATTCTTCATTGAGATGTTCTACATTAGCAATTTTGACTACTCTAGTGGCAAGAATGTTCAAGATATCGTTCTTTTGAGATGGATGATGATGAGATTTTACAGGAAATTATGGAATCAGATTTGTCGTACAAAATGTTCATAGAGAACACAAAAAAACTCACACGGTTTTCCATAAAAAGATCTCAATTTATACATACCTAGGTGTTTTCTTCCTCTTCCCATAGACCATATTTAGCATTCTCATGATTGTTGGGAATTTTTTCCCCTACCCACAGACTATTCTCAGCATTCTCATGCTTGTTGGGAATTTTTCCTTTTCCCACAAACCATACACAATGCTCTAATGCTAGCTAGGTGTTTTTCCTTTTTCTATAGGCTATTCATAGCACTCTACAACCTAGTGGGCCATTTTTCTTTTAGAAAATGCCTCCACTCACCTATTGGTCAATTATTTCTATCTTGCAATCTATAAATATGTGGCTCTTACACTACACCCCCTTCATCATCCATTCATTATCCCTATAACTGATTTCTCATTGGATATATTAGCTAAAAACATTCCCTTCAATTCATTTTGATTCCCAACATTAGAGAAATCAAGTGGTTGCATGTTTTATATCAGCCACGGTGAATCATACTTTGTTCTATTTGTTGGACCACCTTTATGAAGTCAATTTTTTTCACTTGATCATTGGAATAATTAAATGACATGGAATTCTACAACATGATGACTGTTTGGTTGAGTTGTTATTTATGGCTCAATTCCCCTTTGTTTCATTGCTGACAATTAAAAATAAAGATCGCTGGAATTTGAACAGAGCATTAAACAAAAACTATATACAATCACTCAATTATCATGTCACAAAAGCATCTATATTGATGAAACAGATAGGCCACAGACTCACCATTTATAGATCATAAATTTTGTTTCCTTTAATATCTTTTGAAACAATATATATTTGTCCTTGTTCTTTCTAGTAGTATTGAGGCATCATGATATGTTCCTCCTCATAGCTTATATGATATAACTATAATTTTAGTAATTCCTTGAAGTATTACCACTTTATCACCATGAGATTCTTACCCAATTGTTTAGATTCTACATGGCTCTCCCACCATATCAAAGCATGTCTTGAAATTTTGAAAGGAGAAAAAGAAATATTATGTGTTTCTTTTATCATAATATATAGGTTGAGATACACCTCTAATTGTGTGAACTATCTATTGATTCTTTCAATGTCAACTTGACCATTGTATGATTGTATTTCAAGATTTGCTTCAACTTCGAATGGGGTGCTAAAAGTGAAAGGAAAATAGTCACTATTACTTGAGTCCCTAGGATTTCCATCCTTGGATTGGTCAACACTTTCTTATTCATGCTAAGACCATATTATATGTTTATCTTTGTCCCTTATTACCAAAAGTTGTGTTACCATCTCGATCTTGATACAACAAGGCTATGCTTTATTCGACTAACCTTAACTTTATGACCTCCCTTCAATCATTCTTCATTAGAAGTTCCCTTCAATTTTTGTTCTCTACTTATTTCTACACCTTACAATAATGGCTCTCTCTTTTAAGTATATTTTGCAATATTTTAACATACAACCAAGTGTTTTTGAAGCTGGGATCTTCCATATAATAGTTGTTTCCTTTAATCTCTCTTGGAACATAAAAAATCCTCATGACACAAGAGTATGGGGTATTTTTATCCATGTAAGGTATTGAATTCCCTCTAATTAATATGGAAACAATGAATTTCTTGTCCTACTTCATTTCTCTTACTGCATTTACTTGTAAATTTTTGTTAGCACTCAATGGGTCTCTTTCAAAATCTCTAAGACATCTAAGTTTTGTGATTGTATTTATATCTAAGTAAAATAGTATTTTTTTCTAAAATGAGGGATATTGGTTTGTCCATGGTGCTATGGACAATCACATGTAAAATGAAGGACATTGGCTCGTCCATGGTGTTGTGGGAATTAGCATGGGTAGTTATGTTAGTACTTCTTTATTTGAAGCATGGGTGGATGCAAGGTTAGGCCCCTAACATTTATTTATTTTCTAATTATTCTAGGACATTGTACATGGTCACATTCCATTTCTCATAATTTTCTTTATGACTAGCATTTTTGTTATCATAATTTATCCATTGGGAATATCATTAAATAAGTCCATTGGATATATGTCACTTTTAGTGCATGACCACATATTTTCTCAGCTATCCTTATATAATCCCCTTGCCACATATTCCTTTTCTATCTTCATGAATTCATTTTTCTCTGTTTGTCAGGATATTTAGACACTTGCGAGTAAGCAACTTGGTATAGCGTGTCTTTATGTAAAGTGTGTTTCTTTAATGTGCATAATAATGATCTAATCTAACAATCACAATTATGTTCTAGATATAAATTGATTCAATGATTGATCTTTTCCTCGATACTAACAACTATATTGATCCATGGATTAACACCTAATTGATCCATGATCTCTATTTAAAGAGCATGGCAGGTCATTTTCTAATGATCGATTGTGAGAAACTCATATGTAAATTATTTTCCTTTTTCATTAATATATTGTCTCATGTGTCCATGTTGGTTTGGACCGTGAATTGTTTCCCTTTGTGAGGGTTTTAACCATGTAATACAGTGGTGTATTGGTCTTTGGTCTATTTGTGTGAATGATTTCCTTAAGTTGGTAGACCTATGTGAATATGCCTTTATGTATTGAACATGGTATTGGAGCCTTGTTGATGCTAAGAATTTTACAAGGGTTATCCCTATAAAAAAGGTCCAATAAGACTCTCTCCCATTTTGTGTAGGAAAACCTATCTGGATTCTAACCCAAAAACCATTACTAATTTTAGGGTTTTACCAGTTATTACTTAATACACTACTTTGAGTTTTTTTTTAAATGCAATGAATGAAAATGCAACTAAATTAATATAAAAAATAAAATATATCCTAAAATAATCTAACAAAACTAAAAAGAGTGTAGAACTAATGGAAAAAAATAAAAAATGATAATCTAGAATTAATTCCCCAAAATATTAATGCATACACCTCAAATCATAAACACTAAGCTTAAGATAACCTATAATCAAAGCTAAAGGTGATAGTTCCACACCTCAACCAACCAAAACACCAATAAAAAAAATAAAGAATAAATATTAGATTGTGAGAGTATTCTATGACAAAAAGATACCATTCACATACCCTCCAAGTGTACAAATAAAACAAAATGAATAGTCTATCACAAATGCACCCTCCAAGTGTACAAATAAACCAAATTGAATAGTCTATCACAAATGCACAACATAGTAGAAATCTTGGCCAACAATGGTTTCTCTCATTAAGAAATAAAAGATAGGTTACAATAGAATAAGAAAGAAACCTCTCAAAAAAACAAAGGAACAAGGGAAATATTGATTTCTTTCTCTCACAACAAAACAAACTAAAAACCTTTCTCGGAGGAAAAAAAATACCCCTTTTTCTTTTGATTTCATCCATTTATAATGTATTCCTTTTAGTTAGGAGTTCACTAAGAATAAGAGAGGAGTAATTACTTTATATAGTGTTGTGAAGGTTATTAAGAGTCTTTGTCCTGAGTTATAGATTCCTTCTATAGTTAGGATATGATGAGAATAAACAGACCCTTACCTTATCTCAAAATAGCAAGCATAATTACATATATAATTATATTTATTTATAGAGCTTTGCCTCTAATAACTAACATTTATCGATTTTCTTTCCAAGTGGTCGTTTAGGGATTTAGTCAAGAACATGCCCCTTTTTTCTTTTTAAATATTACTTAAGTTACATTTCATGGAGGGTCTACTTTTACACATATGTACTTTTCCTAAATGATTTTTACATGATTTACTTGAATGGTCTTTAAATAACGGGACATTTCCCTTCATACCTTCTTGAAATACTTCAAGGATTACAAGAATTATATTATATAATGAACCCGGTGTCTTTCTCTTGAGTGGTGGTGGGCCCACATTGACTTATCCCATATTTGATGTTGTATGTGTGAGGATTTCTAGTTACTATCTAAAATTTCTATCTTCATCTTTTGTATACCTTCAGTGGTTTTATCACTAAAATTATCCATGCTTCAGTCCCTCATCATTGTCATAAATTATTTTCAATTCATACATTTCATAATTGGCACTTTTCATTTCTGGTTACTCCTTCATTTAAAGCACATTATCACTAAGACATTTTTGTAGAGCATTTTCATGGGGCATTTTCACCAAGCATATTATCAAGACATTTTCATGGGTCGTTTTTACTAAGGAATATTCATGGGGAATTTTCAGTGAGACATTTTCACGCAACATTTTCATTAAGGCATATTTCTACATCCCTAATCTTCGAGTTTGACTTAATTAGGTGCACAAGTTCCTTCTTTTGATATTTTTTATAATTTATTTTCTCTCTATTCCTTTGAACAATTCTACACATTTACCAAAACTTTTCAAGGGGGAGACTTAGAAAAGTAATCCTAGATAATCTTTGTGAATATATAAAATCATTAGAGAAACATACAGAATAAATATAATCTAAACTTCAAACGAAGTAAGAGATAATGTTTGATAATAAGTTTGGATCCTTTGAAGACAAGATTTAGAAACATAGACAAAAAAATAATAGGGTTGAAGAATAAGTTGCAGAAAATGGAGATTAGATTACAATAAATGGAAAATCAAAGCCAAGAAATGAAACAATCAATGCAAGAAGGAGAGTTTGGTAATCTAGAAATTCTTAATATGAGGAACAAGATTAAAGAGCTAGAAAAAAAACTAAATAACAATTTGGCCTTAAATAGTTTGGATGGTAAATTGGATATCAAACCCATCAAAGAGGAAATGAATAAGATTATAGATCTATACCATGATCATAACACAAGAGCCTTGAACCTCATGATTTTTGTTTTAAAAGAGAAGAAAGATGAGGACATGCTAGCAGTAGTCAAGGAAGAACAACAAAATAACTTACAAATTGAAACGTTTTTCATAGAAACAAAAAGGATGGGAAAAATAATTGAGCATAAAGATAGGTTAATTCATGTTAAGGTAATCTCTAACGACCTTAAATATGGCATACTCAATAAAAATCCAAGTCTAAAAAGGTCAAGAATATTTATTAATGAATACCCTATTCTAGAAGATCAAGATAAATTAAGGAAAGAAGTTGAAAAGGTAAAAGAAGCCATGAATGAAGGAAAATGGGAAATAATTAGGAATGGAAAAGCTATGTTTTTAATTGCAACTAGAGGATATTTATATTAAGTGAAAGGATGCAATGAATATCACAACAATAGTACAATAATGTCTATTTTTATCCATCCAAAATAGAGTATCAAAGTGGATCTATCAACTATACTATTTCTATAGCCATAAAAGGATAAATGCAATTTCTTCCAAAAGATCTTGCAGGTATAGATTCTACAGTATAACCCTACATAACAAAATACTTTGAAAAGCATATATAACTAACAAAAATCATGTTAGTTTGTTGCCTCATCTTGACCTGATGTGGTTGAGTATGTATTCACTTTGACAATTTCTACTTATTCTGGAAGCTAGTGGACAATTTCATCTTCCTTTGGAATCCCATAGTGAGAGTCAATGGAATGCACTTAATTAGATACACATTCTTGATCCCCTTTGGATAAATTTATTACCATAGTGCAAAGCATAGTGTAATATGTGTAACGTCCCAAGCCATCGCCAAGCTGGAAACACTACCAACACAACCTTAACTTAGCCTTGAAAGCTCTGACTTAGCTTTGATACCATAGTGTAATGTCCCTAGCCATCAAACCTTACTGTCGGGAACCGCTACTATGCAAAAACATTCTCATACATATATAATATTCTTATAAAGATTATTTGTTAAATCAAATTAACACATTTATGAAAATTAACCAACAATACAGAGTAATCACAATATTACTGTTAACATACAGAATTAAACAGAATTAACAGTAAATATCATTGCAACGGAATACATGATACATTTCAAGACACAAGCATGCATCACATATACATTAAGTACATAATTAATAATTATCTTTTAAACTGGCGTAACACCATCAACTGTGTGCAGACCTTCCACGAACCTCCCAACCTTAGACCGTGCTGCTCATCACTCTCAGCAGTAGGTCACCCCCAAGCTGGGACTAAACTCCAACGGGAAAGGGAATCCTAGGCTAGACAAGGTCAATGGAAGACACACAGTTTATGAGGAAGGATTCTATCCCAGGAGCCACTTATGCCCACTGCTCACAGACTCTCATTCCCCACATGCCTGTACCACCCCAGGAGTATACACCTTCATTGTCACAAAGATAGTCCTTCGGCTGCTAAACCTCCCTTACCTTGGGCTTCAGCAACAGGTTGGACCTGAATTCTTCGAGCTTTGTGGAAACTACAGGACCCCTTCTAGGAGTACTCACTTCCTCAGCTCACTCTCTCACCTGGAGAGAGTCACTCACAGGCTTGACAACCTGCCTCTTCAACCACAACCACCTCCCTCACCTGGAGAGAGTGTTGCACATAGGCCTGAAAACTTGCCTCTTCTACCACGGGCCTGACAACCTGGTTCCTCAACTAGCTTCAGCCCAATTCCCACAAAGTGAGGATAACAACAACAACAACTGGTCAATTCCACTAAGGAAATACAGAAGGAAGCAACCCAAAGACAGTTTAGGTACGTACTCGACTCTGCAAGAGTGGATAGGCTAGGCTAACAGGACACACAGGTGACATGGCTCAATTCACGAGTTTGCCACTGTTTTTCAGGGTGCACGATAAGGAATCCACGCAGAGGTCGAACAAAGATTCAATGGTTCAAATAGAGGGTGTATCATCTTCTCAATAAAACATCACAGGCTTCAGTTTTCAGAGCTGTGTGAGGCATACAGAGATCAAACGAAATTCCCAGTTTTAGACAGCCAATGGCAGAATAGAGGATGAACCCCCATCACAACTCAATTCTTGGGTTAAATTTCATGCGCCTATGCTGACACATGTCACCGATGAAGTTGCATGCCCTCCATCAACTATGTGTTCCCTTTTGCACATGTTGGAGCTACATCTGTTGCCTCTCCCAGGACTTAGGATAAAAACATGTTTTGTCACACATCTTTGGAATAATAATAAAATATTATTCTCAAGGACTTAATCCCCTAATCTTAGCCCCTCTTTCCAACCTTTCATCCCCCTCTCCCTTACCCAATCTGTGGAATCTTATTCCCCCATCATTATTTCTTCGTGGTTGGTCGACACGCAACGATGTTTATATATTATATTAATGATATACATAATTACATGTACAAAATCAAGCTCCTGGCCTTAACACTTAGGCTCTCTGTCGTAATAAACACGTAATCCCACCAGCTTATCAATACTTGGCTCACTAGCCTACAAAACATGATTACAATTCATAACATAACTAGGGCACTACCGGGGATATTACAATCCCCTCCCCTTATGTTTGCATTGTCCTCAATGCAACTCTTTACACAACATCAACAAGATATCCTATGATTTCTGATAGGAGATGGGCTTGAACTACTATGTTCCCTCCTCTTGGAGTGGCTTTGAGAGTGATGATGGTGTTTACCAACACTCCTTGATCTTCTTCCCTCAGAAGTCAGGTGACTCTCGATTTTTATCGAGTCTCTCTCCTTGTCCAACTTCTTTTCTATTCTCTCCAGACTCTTCATCAACTTTAAGTTGAATTCTCCCTTCTTGTTCTTATCTTTCATAAGATTCTTGCTATCTGCTCGGTGAATTTGGGAATCTTTCTACAATCGTTCAATGATTTTAAACATATGCCCTTCCTTAACTATCTCTTCTCCATGTCCATTGGATTTCGATCTTTCAACTCCTAGATGGACATCCATCCCTTTTATTTCATTCTCTGAACCGAAAGAAATCTGTGCCTCTTCCATTTATTTTCTCTCAGTGGAAATTCTAATCGGTTCTAACACTAGTTTAACTCTACAAACACAACGTGCAGTCAACCACAATATGTTAGGTCATCATTCCTTAAAAGAAAATCCCACAGAATTCATAAACCGAGTCTATTTTTAAGAAACATTCAGATTTCATGATTTTTTCGAGCTCTTCTCGGCTCTGTAACAATCCTTCAGGCATTAGCCCCTTCTCTCTTAGTCCCCAACCCATGTGATCGTAGGTCGTGACCATTCGCTTAACAAAAAGGGAGCTTCGTGACTTCGCGTTTCGGGAGGTTTCAAAGCACTTCCCAACAACTTCCTAAGTTCCAAACTAACAAACTTGTGACGTAGGGAGGATCAACCATCCACGTCTACCCAAAATCCAATAACTGACACTCGCAGTGGAACCTCAGGCGTCTGAGTTTCGGGACTTCGAAATTTCGAAAGATTTCACATCCGCACACCCCGAACCATTAATCTCTGAACACTCCCACGTCACCTTAGGTGACGTTATCACATCACATCACTTAACATTTTCCCAATTGTGGGGGCATGCAATGGTGGTTTGGAGAAACCGACCTTTCATCCCGCAATTCTCCTGATGCTGACATGTAACCCCTTAGTGAAACCATGGTTTGGATTGCGAGACCGCCTTGGAGAATTATCTTCCGTGCAACTTGGGTCCTCGCAATGTCTCCTGGCCATTGATCTTGATGTATTGTGATCAACGCCACTGTGGGTCCTTCGACTTTTAATTATGTTACTTAACCTTGACCCCACTAATCCTTCTCACACAGGATGCCACATGGCGGAATACTAGCAATGTCATCCGGCCCCACCACGTCTACTCTTTCGTTTCAAAACATCAGGCTTCAGGAGTTTGTGCAACAACACATCCCATTCTCCTGATAACCAAACTCTCGAAATTACAACCTGCCCTTCTGCTTGATCCAATGATCAAGCTCTTTTCTCCAGATCTACAATGTAGATCTGCCTTGGGACTTTGGGGTTTCAGGTTTCGGGAGTTTATGCCTCCACGCACCCCGCTTCTCCCGATTGTCGAAATCCAAAGGATTTCCAAGATAACCCTCCTGTACCTTCTCCAGATCTGACGATCGTAATGAATTTCCTTTCCATCTGAACAGATCCTATGGCTCCCACACTCCAAGTGTTGAGCGCTCTCTCTCTATGGTCATATACCACGCCGGTTGCAGTTTTATTCTATCGCTAATCCTCTTGAGCTTTGTAACAAGACCAAGTAACCCCTTGGCACTCAGAAACATTCTGAGGTCCAAAATTAGTCCTCCAGACACAATTTCCTCTCGAAACATCGGCTCCAAAGACCACTTATCTGGCCCATCCAGACTCAACGTGGAAACCATGGCTCTGATACCATACTGTAACATCCCATGCCACCACTAGGTCAGAAACGTTACCAACACAACCTTAACTTAGCCTTTAAAGCTTTGACTTAGCTCTGATACCATACTGTAACATCCCCGGCCATCAACCCTTACTGTCGGGAACTGCTACTATGTGGAAACATTCTCATACATATATAATATGCTTATAAATATTATGCGTTAAATCAAATTAACACATTTATGAAAATTAACCAACAATACAGAGTAATCACAATATTACTGCTAACATACATAATTAAACAGAATTAACAGTAAATATCATTACAATGGAATATATGATACATTTCAAGACACAGACATGCATCACATATAAATTAAGTACATAATTAATACTTATCTTTTAAAATGGCGTAACACCACCAACTGCGTGCAGACCTTCCATGAACCTCCCAACCTTAGACTGTGCTACTCATCACTCTCAGCAGTAGGTCACCCCCGAGTTGGGACTAAGATCCATCGGGCAAGGGAGTCTTAGGCTAGGCAAGGTCAATGGAAGACACACAATTTATGAGGAAGGATTCTCTCCCAGGAACCACTTATGCCCACTGCTCATAGACTCTCATTCCTCACATGCTTGTCCCACCCTAGGAGTATACACCTTCACTATCACCAAGAGATTCCTTTGGCTCCTAAACGTCCCTTGCCTTGGGATTCGGCAACAAGCCAGACCAAAATTCTTCGAGGTCTGTGGCAACTACATGACCCCTTCCAAGAGTACTCACTTCCTCAACGCACTCTCTCAGCCAGAGAGAGTCGTTCACAGGCCTGACAACCTGCCTCTTCAACCACAACCACCTCCCTCACCTAGAGAGAGTGTTGCACACAGGCCTGACAACCTGCCTCTTCTACCACGGGCCTGACAACCTGGTTCTTCAACCAGCGTCAACCCAATTCCCTCAAAGTGAGGATAACAACAACAACAACTGATCAATTCCACTCAGGAAATACAGAAGGCACCAACCCAAAGACAGTTCAGGTATGGACTCGACTCTGCAAGAGAGGATAGGCTAGGCTCACAGGACACACCGGTGACACGGCTCAATTCATGGGTTTGCCACTGGTTTTCAAGGTGCGTGACAAGGAATCCAGGTGCGTGAATGTAACGAACCGCCTCGTTACGACAACCATTCTAGTGATAGGTGCAAAATTTTTTTTTTTTTTTTCTTTTTGTGTGTGCGGTGTGTGCGCGCGTGTAGAAGTAAAAACACACTTGACTCTATGTCGCCCCTTGATATTCAACAAGGCGTGACCACGGTTTTCATTGCAAGTAGACAAAGCATAC
>JASDQU010682940.1:20676-51348 GCA_032191745.1 Picea mariana
AGCTTTCGTCACAACCTGGATTTTGCAGCATCCTAGCAGCTGCCTGATGTGTTGGGCTCTCTTTGTCGCGGGCCACTCTAGGTTATCCCGACATCCTTGACCATGTTTATTTTTTGGATCGCGTGGTGGTGGATCCGTTTTATGGGTTCTTTTCTTGTTGTTGCAGTTGTTTCTTCCGTATTTTTTGTTGTTTGCTGGGAGGTGAATCTTGTTTGGTGGTTTCTGCTATGTTTTTGGTGGTTGTATCTTCTTCTTCTCCGTCCTCCGGGGATCCTTTGCTGCATGTGGCCCTCTACGCGCGCAAAGGCTTGTTTCCTTGCTCTACGTGGTTGTATGGGAATAGATCTGGTTGATACGTCTTTCTTCTTGCCACTCTCCCTGGGGCTGGGTTCTAGCCTCGTCTTCAATCTGATCTTCTGTAGTCGGTCGTTCACTTGGTGTCATTGCTTCGATCGTCTGGGAATTTTCTCGGGTTTTGCTGGATGTTCAGGGTTTGATGTATGCTCAAATCGAGTTTTTTGGTGGGTGTCAGTGTCCTTTCTCTTCCTCATCTCAGAAGAGGTTCAATGCCAGAGCTTTAAGGTCCTCGCTCAGGGTGTGTAGTGTTTGTGTGGGTTTCACTTTAAGGTCCTTATTGGGGGTGTGTGACTTTATGGTCTTCTCCTTTTCTGGTGTTTGATGGGGTTTTTGTTGGCTCCGATGCTTTCTGATTTCTCTTGATGTGGGAGCCTCATACCGCTCTAACCTGGTCCTTCCGATGTCCGGGGATCTTCTCTGGCGTATGCTTTTCTGGCTTGTATCTCGACGGGATTTTCGCTTTCCTGGCGTGTTTTTCGTGGCAGAGATCATGTGCTTCAAGGGTCTTTTTTCTGACTTATTTCGAGTTATTCCCAGATCATATTTTTGTACTTTTCTTAGTGGCTTATTAGCTAGCTTCTGGGCCCTCTAGGGCCTCTATTTCCCGCTCACTTTACCCATGATTGGGTCGTGCTTAAGGCACCTACAAAATGTAATTTGGTTATCTTCGAATGAATAGAATTACGTATTTTTTCCGTGGAAAAAAAATAACTTAACAAAAAATTAAATTAATCCACTTATTAACTCATTTTTTAAGAATTGTTATCATTAATTAATTTTAATAAATAATTTTTCATTTTTAATTCGAATTTAGGATCTCAATCTACACCAAAACAAATAATAAAATCAAATGCATTAAAAGAAAGCTAAATAACTCGCTAATTATTTAACACAACACAGTTAATCCACACTTTTTGCGAGTATGGTTTTATTTTGAGAATGGATGCTAAGTTAACTTACTCTCAACACGGTTTTTGCTTTGCAATGATAAAGAGTATCTTGATATTGTTTTTTGAGTATTGGAGTAGTATAAAGGTTAGTTTAATTGGTTGTCATTAATGTTGTTGGGCATTTAGTTAATTTTACAATAATAGGTCTCTGATTCAAATTTCTATGAATTAGAAAGACTAATTTATGTTCAAGATTTTACTAAAAATGCCTATAGAAAAGCATCCTTCCATTTTCTCATACAATTTTTTCCAAAAAAAAATGGTTGAAAAGAAGATGGTGTTTGAAATGACTAAAAAAAATCTAAGCCAACTTAACCATCCAATGTTGAATCTTGTGATTGCACATAATTTCATGAAATATTGAGCAGTGGATTGCTTGATATGAAGGATTACGATCATTTTGTTTGCAGTACCTCTCATGATAATTGTCAATTGTCCATTTGCAACTTTAAATACACACAACAGTAATGAAACACGGTACAATTAATGTTTATGTAAATTTTGTAGGGTATTAAGGAGGACGAAGGGAATAAGCTCACCGTATTTTATGGTTTAATATCTCAAAATATAATAGCATCAATGGATTGCCTTGTTTTGTGTTACATGTGATGATCCTTACATAATATGATTGAATAATCTAGAATGGAAAGAAATTTAGAAGATTTTCTGGATTTTTACTTGTTTTATATTGATTTTAATATAAATTCAGGGTATATGGAAATTACGCAACCTCCTCGATATATGTAATAGTTTGCAAGTCATATATATCTAAAACTCGTAACTCAACCTAGGGTCAAAACGTCTCAATAAGGGAGTGTCTACCCTTTCAACCATGCTATAATGGGCCAATTTCATCATTTCCTCTGAATGACCAACATGTCCTCTATAGGATTTGAACCCGACTGGAGAGTAAATTACTTCCTCCATGTAACTACCAGAGCTACACCACTTTGACAAATTATGGTCATAGTCGTAACAATTAGTGTATGGTCTTAAGGACCACAAGAGGGTGGTCTTTCATCAACTTAAGTGTGTATGGGGAATGCAATACAAGCCTCACATGTCCAACCACTAAATACAGGTGCCCATATGGAAACCTAAGGGGTTGGATGCCCTCGTGGGAATTGAACCTTGGTCACTAATGAAAACCTCATCATTTCTCAAACTGATGTTTAAATTTAAAAAACATGGGGGTGAGCTGTGATCCACTTATACATCTACAAACCATGTGATAATTTGATATAATCTCTCTACATGCAACCACATGTTCAACCACTACCTCAAGGTGACCCATGACTCATGAACAACCCTCATTGAAATCAAAATTTATCTACTAGTGAAAAGTTCCTCACTCCTCACCAATAAATCTAACCTCTTTTTTAAACTTTTGATTATTAACATTTATAATTAATTTAGAGTTAAAATTAGTCGAAATACCTTATGCAACATAGGGTTTATACTTCACTTTGATTGGCAATTAGACTCGTTTCTAACTAAAGAGACTATTCTCATTAGTATAAAGTCATGTGTTGTCCACCTATTCAAGCTATGCCACAATGATTGAAAGGTTAATTCACTTTGCTCTATTGGAGAATATTTGTTAAAGATGGAGGTTGTAGTTCGTATGCTAAATCCCTACGCAAGAGGACAAATTGTTAGTAATTTTTTTATGTAAAATAATTGAACAAATTGTCAATGATTTTTTCAATATGTAGAATAATTAGTCTAAAAATTAAGTCATGAATTGTTGATATTAATATAAATTTTAATTACATTTTGTTATTCCTACATATTCCAAATCCGAACTTCGGAAATGTTATGTCATCAGCCTCCCTGAATTGTTGATATTAATATAAATTTTAATTATATTTTGTTATTCCTACATATTCCAAATCTGTACTTCATTAAATGGAAATGTTATGTCATCAACCTCCCTAAGTGGAAATCTTAGTTATTTGGTTATTTATCCTTCCATATCTCAATTCTAGGTTATTGGGTTTCCTAGTTGACCTATATTCCTAAGATATAATTTCTTTTTATCATATTTTTAAACAAACGATATCCTATTTGGGACTTTGGCTTGCCCCTTGCGGATAAACACATTTTAATCACATTACAGAAACGTAATATGCTTAGGTTATTTAACTAGTACTTTGGTTCAATTGCTTTCCTTCGACTAGGGAAATCGGTCCCCTATTGAAAGCGAGGATTAAAAAAAAACATATGTATATAAAATAAATTTAAAAAACAATTTTCTCAAAGCTTGCAACTTTGCTTTTAACTTCTATGGATAGGAAATAGAGACTCGTGGATTTTTGAGTGAAGAAAAATATCACAATTAAAGGTAATAAAAAATTAGAGAGAATATCTTTTTTTTTAATGTTTTGTATATAAGGGAGTGTGGATGTGTTCATTGGATGTCGCTTGGGTGGTTGGGAGGAATGGTTGTTATCCTACTCACATAGGTTCAATTCATTGTAAGTGGTATGTGATGCCCTTAAATGGGTCTATATGATGCTCATGTTGTTGAGCCCCCAATATTCTGAAAATGCTTGGCCTTCCCATGTTTTCTCGCGGATTTCGGGGGAGGGTTTCTGTGGACGTAGCAAGTACTAATCTTCGGTGTCGCGAACCACATGTAAAAAAAAAAAGGAAGAGTGTACATGTGTAGAGTTCTTATATGTATGTGAGGGAAGGTGTTTGACCTCCTTAAATTGGTTTCCCTTCGTTAAAAAATAGACTTAACACATATTCAATAAGTCCAATAAAAATAAATAAACTTTAATAAAATATTTTGTTCTTTATCTTTTTTTACAAAGAAATTAGTAACTAAATAGATTGACCTAGACTAAACCCAATATCAAATCAATTAGATGTTACTATAAATCAATTAGATGTTACTATACCCTTAGGATATAATCACATGTATTAGAATCTTGTAATATAATCAAGGGGAATCTACCCTTTCAAAGAAATCACTTTGAACCAACATTTCATTACAAGATTTAGATAACATTTCATTACCAGATTTAGACTTGTGTGAAAAGATTAATAACCTCACTCCCCACCAATCAAATTATAACCTTGTGTGACTATGGTTTTATTAGAATATCGAAATATATCCACCTAATGGTACATTGGTCCACTGAACATGTGAATTCTCATTAGATTTGGGAGAATCCAAGTATGGAAGTAAGGATATTATTAAAATGGCACTTTCAAAGATCAACTTTTGAGAACATCCATACATCTATCCAAAGCATCCATAAATATCCAAAGCTTCCATAAATATCACGGAGAAATAATGCTCTTAAAGTGGAGAAAACTTATCTACCAATGATGACATTGTTAACCTTCGCTATATGCCTTTCCCATGGCATCAAATAAGGCAAACTAAGTGGTGGTGGAAAAGTTTATGGGGGTAAATAGGTACTTATCACTATAAGAGGATGAGGTACTTAGTAACTAGAGGAGGAGGAGGTACTTAGTAACTATAGGAGGAGGAGGTACTTAGTAATTGAACTATTTCAAATTCTTTTGTAATATATATGTATGGAAAGTTTATAAAAAGTTTATATATATATTTTTTAAATCTTAGATAGATATAAGATTAATTATGGATATTAATTATAATGCTTGATTTGGTAGAGATGATATATGAGATATTTAGTTAACATAGAGGATCTTTATTTAATATAGGGTTCAAGGCCATTATAACAATATATTTATGAAGAGTTCAACATGTCACTTGTAAGAATTGAACTTGGGTGAGGATGATAAAAATTATTCCTCCCAACGACCCAAGCTAAACCCAATTGAATAAAGGAATAAACTTAAGGAAGCAATCTTAAAACTTTTTGTATAAAGTCAATCACACTCAACTACTCGAACTAACCCATTGTATTCATGTGAGAAATATGTTGAAGGTTTATAAGTATGTGGTTTAAAGGTAAGTAGGAAAGTGATTTAGCTTATATTAATGGGGAGATTTGTATTGAAAATTCTTGGAGTAGATGTGGATGAGGTCAAGTACAAATATTGAGTGATACTAATAATATAGAATTTCCTCTTGTAACTTGGTAATGTAGAAAAACACATTTTGTTAATGGACTAAGTTAATAAGTAGATTAAATCACTTCTTTTTCGAGTAAAATTATCCTTCAAATTTGGTTGGAATTTTGTCAAAAGTCATAATTTTATTTAATTGAATTAAATTTTGATCACAAAATTTTTCTCAAAGATTTGACCTTCTTTTTCAATGGAAAAAATTGTGACTTTATTTTTGCAAAACCAAGTTACATTTTTCAAATGCCTCGAAGGCATATCATTTTACTTCTAGAAGTCGTCAAGGTCTAAGTCCTATATAATCCACTAGTGGCCTTTTAATAGTCTGGATATGATAATATCTTATGCAGAGAATTATCCATTAAGGTCAGTTGAGAGCTACATTCACAAAATAAAAGCAGTTGAGCATTATCCATAAAGGTTAGTTGTGAGCTACATTCCCAAATAAACTAAAAACCAATGTTGAAAAAACACAACAACTATATCAAAACATCTTAGTAAACTAAGGGTTGCAGTCATGTGCACAATCTATTAGCCAAGCAAAGCTCCAATAGGATGTAATGGTGGTTCTTGGAAAGGAGGATGGTAATACTTTGATACCACACTTGCTACTTCCTCATAAATAAACCAGGTTATAGCTTTCATGTGGGTACCCTCTTTCGATAAAGCATCAATGATCATGTTTCATTCTCTGTATAAGTGTGTAAAGGAAACTTCAGTTAGCTTAGTGCATAGTTACCTTGTCTCTCCAAAAAAAGATATCCGAGTCAAAGTTGAGCATTGGTGATCACCTTTGAGCCACTTGATAACCACCATCAAGTCACCGAAGACCTGAAGGCGTGTGACTCCCTTTTCTAGAGCCAACAATAATAGCAATCTGAGAGAACTTATCTCAATACCAGTTCCTAGTCCTGCTCTGAATTTGAGAGAGTGAGAATTTAAAAGGTGAATAATTCCTCCTACTCCACAAAGGTGTGGTTCACCCTGTGCTGCCATGTCAAAGTATGCATAGGGTAGTTCTTTATTTATCTCTTCCACTACCATAGATCGTACCGAGACTACCTCTTTTTCTTGTGGGAAATTCTGAAGAATGCTTCGAACTTGGGTTGCACATAGGACGAGATCGGTGAACCTATCTTTGAAGAGAATAACATTCCTAGAAAACCATATGCCCCAACAAATTATCAAAGGAAGTGATTTGTAGGCTTTAAGTGCTAGGTTTGAGCATAGTTTCTAAGACAATCCTCCACAAAGGTGCCAATCTGGACATTATGCAACCCCATTAAACCTTCAATTTCATTCCATACATGTTTGGTATTAATACATTCCACTATCAAGTGGAAGTTTGTCTCTTCATTACACTTGAAAATACTACATCTGGTTGGAACGAACCTACTTCTTCTCTACAATATGTACCAATTCAAGGCTTTTTTGTAGTAGTAGAAACCCCACATAATTTTTTTCTTTGGAGGGGCACTAGAGCTTCTAGATAGTCGTCCACCACCACATTAGTTCATATCAAAATTCTTCATAAATCAAACAATTGTAGCCCCCTTTCTGTGTATATAATCCAGCGGGTGCATGGATCCATAATAGGGAATCCTCATTATCCGTTAGGAAAACATGATTGGATTTCAGTTTATCGACATAAGAAGTCCATCTTTGCTTGTCATCCTCCTTAAATCCCAAATGTTTTAGAGTAACCCAACCTTGTCCCCAAATGGAGGTGGTTGCATGGTTGGAAATTTGTGAAAATTTCCCTTTGAGCCTGAGACGGTGTACCATATTCTAAGGAAGAATATGTCCCATATCACTCCCTACCCATGGATCCTCCCCCTTGCATACATCAAGTCCATTCCCTACCTCCAAGGCCAAACCATCCCCAATCAGTGAAAAGGATAATAATGTCGCCTTCCAAATCACTGTACCATTTTGATTTTTCTTACTTGGTATGTGAATCCAATCTATAATGATCTATAGTGCAATGAATTTCTAGTGTACTTCCTGTTATAACCCTAATTTGCACCAGACATGCTTACCTGGCATCAGGCCATCTCATATTCCTTCTTTGCCAAAACATTGCTGAACAACTCTTCTTAAAAACACCTTTTATAAAGGCCCACACGCCCTGCTCTATTACTGAACGCGTGTACATGCTAGCTGACCCAAAACAACCCGCGTGTACCTACAAAAGCACGAAAAAAGGGAAGTTGGTGACGGAACACACAGCTTTGGGTGAGTTAACTCAACCTTTCGGCCATGCATGGCCGAGGGTTCGAGCAAATACCTAGCTTCTTCGAGCCTATAAAAGAAGGGTTAGGGGTCCCATTTGGAGGAGGAGAATCATAGTAAAGAAACTATACCCGATTGCGCATTCCCTTTGTACCAACCTTTAACCATCCTTGTGCAAAGAGAAATATAGAGCAAAGAAGTTGGAGGACAGTTGAAGAGGAGCCCAGGACCAGGTTCGTGGAGCAGTGGCCGGCTCCATCATTGTAAGTTGATTTGTTGAAGTTAATAATAAATAAGTACTTTTCCTGTCCCACCATATGAGGTGTTCATGGTTTATTGCATACATGTTGTTTGAATCTCTAACCCATTAATCTATATATCAAATGCATGTGGAGTTATTTGTTTGTCTTGTGTGAATGCAGGTCAGCCTTGGGAGGAGAGCTGCAGTCAAAGAGCGATCAAGCATGAAGAAAGATCGATATCAAACGCCCGAAATAAGGTTTTCTCACTTGATCTTCTTAACTACGTATTTGCTTAAGAATAATGGGGATTAGGTCCGGGATGATGGTAGAAAGTAGGAATCTTTAGGTCTTTTCTGCATGCATAATAAAACCCTAAGTGCTAGTCCATAGAGGGATTTCCCACTCACAACAAAATTGGTGACCATACTAGGGAAATCTCTAGGGTTTCTGGGAATATTTTTGGGTATTTTTAAGAACTGGTTTCATTTTCTGTTTTTAAAGTTTCTGCAAAACTTTGAGCTAACAAAGATTCTGGTCTTCCATACCGGTTATCTCTTTTTCTTTGCTTGACTGTATTTTTTTTTTGAGACCCATAGAAGTACACTTGGCCTGCATAAGGTCTGCACGTGTGTACCCGCGCCCTACATTCTCACAGCTTGCGTGTACATGCTAGCTGAGGAAGTGTCAGTCGCATGTATGATTCCAGAAAATTTCTTTTAGAGAGGCAGTCATCCTCTTCCCCGTCAGAATTAGTCCTTCTCAGGGGTTTTCTGGAAATCCTTCTAGTCTTTGTTGTTTGCAGTCTATAGCTTAGGTTTCACCTCGGATTGGTTTTGTTCTATGAATTTTTCCTTGAATTGTTTTCTTTTTTCTGTTAAAGTAAGTGTCTGAGTCTTCAAGAGATTCTGGTTCTCACTACCAGTAGTCTCTGCCTGGGCTGGCTTGCTTGGTTTTTCATTTGTCTCAGAGTTTCAGATATACATGCGGCCTATATAAGGATAGCACGCATGTACACGCGATCTGACTTTACACAGCTCGCGTGCACACACTTGCTGTTGAACTATCAGCGGTGTGCTTGAGGAGAGAGTTTTGTTGAAAGTGAGGCAGTCATCCTTTCCTTTGACAAGAGTTATACCTCTCAGGTTTTTGGGTCTCTGTCATAGCAGTCAGTAACGTAGGTTTGATCACAACAATAGCTTTCTTTTTTCATTTAGAAGTTTTCCTTAAAATTTTCTTTTATAAGGTTTTTAGACAAGTGTGAGAGTCCAATTTTAATTTGCTTGTGTGTGATTTTTAAAGTGACTCTTTGCGATCTGCGCTTAGGCCAGAAGTTTTCTTGGTTTTGACTTGTTGATATTTTTCCTTTTTGCTTTGTGAGCATTCAAATAAAAAAAAAATTCTTTTATTTCTTTGTTTGGTTAAAAAGTGTTGTTTTGCATTAGTAACCAAGGAAAAGTATTTTCTTTCATAAGTTCTTGACGGTTTACTTAGATCATAAGTAGCTCGTAATCGAGTGAAATCCTGCTTTGAGTTTGCTGTTCAAAGATCTTAGAAAAAATTTTAAGTTTGAAAACTTGTTTAAGAGTTGAGTTAAGTAAAGGTTTTTTGTTTCCAACTTTCTGTTTATTTTGCTTTCGTCTTTCAAACATCACTAGTTTCACTTTCATAAACTTTGAGGTAAGACAAGCCATAAAAATTAACGCTAAATCTAAAATTCATTAGACTTTTTATGTTTATAGGGTCAACCAACTAGTTTAGGGTTAGGGCCTTGAATTAGGTTGGAGAGGAAACTCTTCAAGGCCATTAAAATCAAACATTGGAGTCCGAGTTAGGGAGTGTCAAAGTCCAGTATCGTGAAAGTTATTCGGGACCCCCCTCTAACACAGGGGATGAACACGAGGTCACGTGCGGAAAGGTAGCGGAGATAACCCCTCCAAAGCTGGAACAATCATAGTGGAGAACACATATAGAGGGCTTGTCTTAGGATTCCGTCGATTACATTTGCCCCGAAGCTTCGTGGGTCTCGAATCCGTTCGAGGTCCTCAGTTGTCTTCCAGACCACTTGCTTTCGATACCCTTGACAGGTTTCGGGCTCGATACCCTGCTCATTATGGTCTACCTGACTTTCGACTGTACCCGCCTGGTGACTGTTCACGCGCTGGCAACCTAGTTGCCTATCTTTTTAGAGACATACACAGGTGACTGCGGGGGTATACCGCAGTACCTAGGACAGACATCGGGCCACACTTTGTAGAGTATACCTGGAGGGTGCTTCCGTGTTCGAGTTGCACTTGCACTGGTAAGTTGCTCTAGTGTTGGTTGTTGTAACTATTCTTCCAATTAGTTTAGTGTTTGCTTGTTTGATCTTGTAGGGACTTTTTTTAGTGTGTGTTGTTTTTGAACGAATAGAAAGCCCTAGAGTGTCTTTGATCTTCTCACACAGTGGAGGATCATGAGCTTTGCTGGTCACGAAGGCTTCTGGGCCTATCATCGGTTACACTGGAGCCACCTTCTCCACCACTAAGGCGAAAGCTAGACCAACAAGGGTCTTTTGAAGCGACCGGGTCACAAGAAATTGTGCCCGACCAACATCTAGAGGAAACAACCATTTTAAACTTTGGATCGAAAGATCTTGGTCCATCTAAAACCCCAACCACTGCTCTTTCAGCACCCATCATCATACTGATTCACCCTTACGAGTGCCAGACGGTGTCACACGCAGCAATGGAAACCAATGATGTCACTCCTTCTAGCAATTCTTCAATTCCCACTACGGTTGTTGCCACAGGAGAGTTTCCACCTCCTAATCCACCGTCACCGGTCCGAGCCACCATGGTATTGACCACCTCTACCTCGCACAGTGGTCTGATTCTATCTATGGTGGTGGCCACAACCCCTTTCACACCAAGTGCGACAGGCCCTCCATTCTCATACGGGATGCCTAGCTCAAGTACAAGTCCTGTACTTTCCTACTCCACTTCACAGACTTTAGGTATGGGGGCAGGGAGGTCTAACGCTCCTCTGCAATGCCACATGGGGGGCACTTCAGCTCCTTTTAACGTGTTCCCTTACGGGGGAGGTCATATACATCCTTCATCCCCTTCGCTCGGTGGCATGCATCAACAATCCGCCGGGCCACCTGTACACCATAGTTTATTTGGAGAAGGGAGTCAAGGACCACCTTCGCATAATATGTCGGTAGGTTCGACACCATTTTCTTTGTTCGGTGCATTTGGTAACAATGACTTCTCGTCAGTTGCTTTCTCGACTGGGGGTAATCCCGGTTTCGGACAACCTATTCCTATGCAGGGTACTATTCCTGCATAGGGGGCAAACCCAGGAACTTCTTCCACATTAGGGCCTTGGAATTCTTGGCAGGTATCTGTTCCTTGATCAGGAATGATGATCTAGGGTAATTCTTTTCACAATCAATGGAACCCCGGACAAGGTACTATGCCTATCCCCATGAAATCGGCATGGGGCAACCCTTCCCAAAGTCCTCTGAATGTAATGCACGCCCAACCATCTACGTCCTATTTTGGGAATCAGCCGATGATGTCTACTCACACGCAGAATTCGTACGCTGGTCATGGCCATGGTTTTTACCAGAACCCAGGCCAGTAGTCGAATGTTTCTTGGCAACCTGGTGCCATTCAAACTCCAGGTCCCTTTTTCCCAGGTTATCACCAACAACCCAAACTACCTTTCCTGGAAACCTTGCATTTTCCAGACTTGACAAGGTTGTTGAATGACCCTATCTGTCACAATCCGCATTGGCCCCCTATGCTGATGAAGTTTCCTTCAGACATACCAAAGTTCGAAGCCAAGCCTGACGAAGATCCAGGAGATCATGTGACTACCTTCCATCTTTGGTGCTCATCTAACTCATTGAAAGACGACTTTGTACAATTGTGATTGTTTCAACGTACTCTTATTGGGAGTGCCACAAAATGTTACTTTGAGCTCGACCACTCAAGATACTCTTCCTTCGGCGAATTGGCAATGGCTTTCCTAAACCATTTCCAATTATCTGTGAGATACAACGCTGGCATAGAATTGCTAGCCAATTTCGCACAGACACAAGCAGACCATATCTCTGATCACATCCGAGAATGGAGACGCCGGAAGAGTTTAATTAAGGTGCCAGTCCCACCAGCATTCCTGCTCGAGTGGTTCCTTAAGTCTTTGGTCCCACAGTTATCCAAAAACGTCACTACGTCATGAGTATTTTCTGAAGAAGATTCCATCATGAGAGCTCAATAGCTTGAGCTAATCTATTCTCAGTCCAGTTTATTATACGAGATCTTTCCAGATGCACCACGCTCAAAACTTGATAAAACCAAACAGAGAGCTGGACCACATGCTGATGGTATTGTTGGTTCAGCACAAACAAAGCCCGCTGAGCAACTGATGAAGCAATTGTGACAATTGTCTATACAACACACAACGACCAACCAAACTACTATTTTGGCTGCTCCCCTACTAAAACGTTGGATGTACACACAGTGTAATCGACAAATCCAAAGGCCACCCATCAGCCTGAAGGAAAGAAAAAACAACGAAAGAAGGATAAGGGGGATAAGAAACCCACTAATAATGTTGGCAGGGGCAACACTGAGAAAGAGAAGGCGAGGTATCCATGTAACCTATGCCCGAAAGACCACCCTACCCACCAATGTCCTCGGCTTGCAGAGGCCCAAAATTTTGTGACACAACAACAACCTACTGTGTTAACCAATCCATTTCAACATGGGTAAAACCTAACCCAAGCCTCTACAAGCGCAGAAGGGGGTAGTCAAGGACCCTCTCCGTCTTCAAACAATCCCGCATCCGCGAATGTGTATATGATGAAGGGTGATGCTTTTATATCGACTAGAGCGCATGACTATAGTAAACCAAACACTTCTGAGAAAGGCAAAGAAGTCGAACTCCCATCTCTTCCTCTACAGATTAAGAAGACTTTGGGTAAAATAATGACACGCATCCCAAAAGGCATGTTCAAAAAAGCTTCTCACAACCCAAATGCAAGGGCCGCCCAGAACTATTCTGTGGTGGAGGATTTGTCTCAAACCCCTTGTGCGATGTCTGCTTTGGAGGTCCTCCAAAGCTACCCTACCCAGAGGAAAGCTTTGTTAACCGCTTTAGGATCTATCGAGACATGCAATCCGGGTACCATCATGCTGGATACAATCGACTTAAAACCTCGTCTACTTTACCACGTAGCATTTCAGATAGTAGTGGCTCACCCCACGAAAATTTTTACTCGAAATATTTTCCACACGGTGGTTGATGAGGGCGCCTCGACATGCGTTATGTCGTTGGCATGTTGGAAGACCATTGGCCAGACTATTTTGTCTCCGTCACCTACTCTCCTCACTGCTTTAGACGATCGTTCATTCCAACCACATGGTATCATTCCCTCTTTCCCCGTGCAGTTAGGAAGGAAGACCGTGTGCGTCGAGGTAGAATTAGTCGACGCGTCCCTCGACTACAATCTCTTGTTAGGAAGGAGTTGGACTTATGCCATGCAAGCAGTGGTTGCTACAATTTTTCGGGTCTTATTGTTTCCACACGAGGACCGGATCGTGACCATTGATCAATTGTCTTTCTCTAGACCTGACCCTTCATTGGGGGTGTCTGCGGTCTCGATGATTGATAATCCTCAACCAGGCATAGTCAACACAGGGGTTGGTTTGTGCCCATCTTGGTTTGTTCATATCCGACCACCATAAGGTTGAGATTTTCCAAGTTTCGTCGTTTCACATGACTTACTTCAACGATCCGTGGATACTTCCTTTCCCATCGGCCACGATGGATGGGATAGGGCACCCGGGCATGTACATGCCCTTGTCCGCAGCTGAAGTAGCTGAAGTAGTGTACTCTTTAGTCCAGCAAGCTTTAGCCAACACAGATCCAACTCCTGCACAAGAGTTGTATCTACTTCTAGAGCCCATTTGGGCTCAAGGTTCTCTCGATGACATCGATTCGTTAGACTTAGTATTTCCCTCCGACGAAGTAGTAATTGAATCAATGACTAGTCTAGACAAACCCTGGGATGATCTTCATCACAAATCATAATTCGTCCTAGAGTTAAGCATAATCGAAGTGGGAGAATTCACCTTGACTATGACTGGAGATAGGTCTTGTCCTATTAATCCCTTATCCACACACGAGGTCTATGCTGAGGGTAATATGGCAACCATCACTGAAACCATACCGATCAATATCTCCAGAACCCCTGGCGCCGTGGAGAATGTTTTTTTCAGAGCTGACTGCTCCCCCAGAGAGATTCAACTCTACACAGATCTATTTAAAGAATTTTGCGACGTTTTTTCCTAGTCTTACGAGGAAATGCCAGGTATCAATCCAAAAATAGTCGAACATGAAATCACAACTTATCGAGATGCCAAGCCTGTTCGATAGAAGCTTCGTCCAGTCAATCCCAGGAAAGCAACAACCATCAAGGTTGAAGTTGAGAAACTGCTAAAAGCCGGTTTTATCTATCCTATCCATTTGATCCAATGGGTGACAAATCCGGTGCCAGTCAATAAAAAACAAGGCACGATTCGAGTATGTATACACTTCCATGATTTGAACAAGGCCTGTCGAAAAGACAATTTTCCCACACCTTTCATCGACCAGATAATTGATGAATGTGCGGGTTGCGAGGCCTTCTCTTTCATGGATGGTTTTTCGGGATATAATAAGATACAAATCAAACCTAAAGACCAACACAAAATGACATTCATTTTTCCATGGGGTACATTCGCATATCATAAGATGCCCTTTGGTCTCAAAAATGCTGGAGCGACCTTTCAACAGGCCATGTCTTTTTCTTTCCACGACCTCAAGCATATAGTCGAGGCCTATTTAGATGATTTATCATCTCGATCTCACAAGAGAAAGGATCATCCCACACACCTTTGGCTTATCTTTGAGCGTTGTCGCTACTTCTGGATTCGCTTGAATCCAAACAAGTGCGACTTTTGTGTAACATCTAGACGTTTGTTAAGTTTCATAGTGTCAACAACAAGGATCACGGTCGATCCTCTCAAGGTTGAGGCAATAATTCAGTTGCTTCCCCCAAGCACAATCCTTCAACTTCAGAGTCTACAGGGCAAGACAAATTTTTTAAGACGTTTCACCGCCAACTATGCCGAGATAAAAAAGGGCTTTATGCGCTTACTGAAGAAAGACGTTCCTTTTCATTGGGACAATGTCGCTCAACGCTCTTTCAATGCGTTGAAACATGCCCTCACGTCTGCCCCTCTGCTTCGACCACCTAACTATAACAAATATTTCTTATTATACCTGGCTGCAGCAGAGTCAACCATTGGCATGGTCTTAGTTCAGGAAGATGACTTGTTCTCAGAATATGTGCTTTATTACCTGAGTCGAGGCTTCGTAGGACGAGAACTCAATTATTCTCATATCGAAAAACTTGCGTTGGCAACAGTCCATGCTGTTCAATAGTTCCGTCATTATGTTTTGTTTCGCAAGACCACCGTCATTGCTATCATGAATCCATTCCAGTACATGTTGACACGACGGGTAATAGGTGGAAAGATCAGTAGATGGATAGTCGTCCTCCAGGAGTTTGACTTAGATTTCGTTTCAGCGAAATCCAAAAAGTCACTGGTCTTTGCAGAACCGATTTTAGAACTTTCGGTTGAGTCAGGTGATGTTGTGCCTGAAGAGTCGCCTATCAGAGGAGATATGTTTTTGATCACATCTTCAGATCCCTGGTACGGAGATACACTTATCAATATCCAGAATTTGAAGTGCCCCACCTCTGCTTCTCGTGACGAGCATTGACGTATACACCATCAGGATAGGAATTATCTCATACTCGATGATACGTTGTATCAAAGAGGTGTAGACTGCATCCTACGCCGATGTCTCACTCACGAGGAAGCAGTTATCATGCTTAACGATTTCCATACCGGAGCATGTGGTGGTCATTTTTATGGGTTGGCAACAACCCAAAATATTTTACGAGTAGGTTACTTCTGGCCGACACTAATCAAAGATTGTATCGAATCGATCAATAAGTGCCAGCCATGCTAGATCTTCTCTCGAAAGATGAGGGCACATCCTGCTCCCATGTTTCCTGTCATCACAGTTGGTCCCTTCACCAAGTGGGGGATTGATTACACTACATGCAACCCTCCTTCAACAAGGGGGCACTGTTTTATCATTGTAGCTATATACTACTTCACGAAGTGGGTTGAAGCTATGCCAACGTTTAAAGATGATGGAGAGACTGCGGCTCTCTTTTTATTCAACCAGATAATAGCAAGGTTTGGCGTCCCTAGGGAGATTGTCAGTGACCATGGCAGTCACTTTCAGAACCAGATGATGACTGAGTTAACATCAAATCTTGGATTGCGACAAGAACATTCATCACCCTACCACCCCCAAGAAAATGGTTAGGTGGAAGCTGTAAATAAATCTCTTAAGAACATCCTACAACGAACGATCAACTTAGCCAAGTCTAATTGGCATTTGATGTTATACTCGACATTATGGGCTTACTGAACATCTATTAAGAATGCAACCGGTTTCTCACCTTTTCAACTCATTTACGGGCTGGAAGCAGTCTTGCCTATCAAATGTCAAATCTCGTCCCTAAAGTTGGCAGTACAATCATTGCCATATACTTCTCCACTTGAAGAACGATTATTATACCTTGAGCGACTCAATGAGTAGCGTCATGATGTGGCACTAGCCAATGAGGCTGACAAACATAAAGTCAAGTGTCAATATGATAGGTCTGTTTGTCCTCGACGACCTTGTCCTGGTCTATGACCAAGATAACGACCCCCTGGGGGCAGGAAAATTCAAACCCATGTGGTTCGGACCTTTCATCATAAAAGAGGTTCTAAAAAAGGGTGCTTATCATCTGGTTGACTTTGAAGGGAATGCTTTGGTAGATCCTAGAAATGGGATTTACCTCAAGAAGTATTACTCATAGGCAGGTCACCATGGGTAACTTGTTGTAACATATGTATAGTCTTTGTACTATTACTTTCTAGTTTCTTTTAGTATTATGGACGTGTCATTTTTGATGTTATATTTCGTCACTGTGGCAGATGTCAAGTGAATCCAAGGTGTTCATTGGGTATGCAGACCATGATAGCTGGCACACTCAGAGGCTTGCCTCTGCAGCTTGGGTAATTTTTACACCTCGAGGTCAGTTATTATCTTCCGGAGGTATATGCTTAGGTGACACCACAAACAATGTCGTCGAGTACAATGCAATTATTGAGTTTCTTCATGACGCCCTGTCATTTGGTATCTCTCATCTCCGGGTCTATTTAGACGCTCAGCTAGTTGTGTTTCAGTTAAATAGAGTCTACCGTGTTCATGATCCGAATTTACACCGATGATTCCTTAGGGTACGTCTCTTAGAACGAAGCTTTGATTATATTACATATTTTCATGTTCCTAGGAGATTAAACCAAATTACAGATACTCTAGCTAATCAAATTTTAGATTGGCATCTCACACACATATGAAATGATATACACATAAACATGTAAATACATTTTTAAAGGCAAAAATGATCCATAAGACACAAAAAGACATAAAAATCTATATATAATATCATAGTCACCGTAGTACATAGGTGGACGCAAGTGCCTCAAAAGTATGACCAATAACGAGTCATGGGGCTTATGCCCTCAAAAAATATATACAAGTAGTGCTCTCGGCACGTAAAAAGTCTAACTAAGGTCAGGGTCTGTGGGCTCTATTGTAGTGATCAACATCGTTTGTCAAACGCTGAAACAATCGGACCCACGTCTGTGGTGCCCCCACTACATGAGGCTACATCGATGGTGGCAGATCCTCAATCTCTTCCATAGGGACCATGTGGGTGAGCGAAGTAAAGTTTAGCTCGACTCGTCTCAACACCCTCTCAACCTCCTCGGCTGGAAGCTCTCTTGCTGCTGCTGGTCCCCCTACGACGACAGGTGCGGCCCCTGGCCGAGGACGATGCCTGTTCCTCACATAGTCTACAGGTCGCACTGGTCCCACATCTACACACAATAGACACATATCCGTCAAATACTCTGGTATAAAAAAAATGATATATAAAAAAACAACATAAAAATTACATNATCTTTCCTCTCTCCTCACCAGGAGGTACAGGTATCTCAAGATCTCTCGAGAAATCAATCCTAGCATAAGGGTAATCCTCTATGACTGGGATCTATCGCGACAACCAAGCGAAGAAATCATCATCAAAGGACTCATTGGTTCTTCCACCACCCTGTCGTGGCAGTAACACTGCCCATCTACAAACTGCAGGAAGAGAGGCATGATGTCCTCGCACCACTACTCGAGGACTAAAGATCAAAACTCTTTCAAAGAAGAAAGAGCATAGAATGGTCTCGAACTCGAAGTTACTCTACGTCCGCGACCGACAATCTGTCAGTTGCCTCTTCATACAATCTAGCAGTGTAGTGCTCTAGTCAAATATTTGTGCATTTAAGCACTGGACTGCATAGTTCATCTGTGCATGGGACGCCTGATGCAGAGCTGCAGAACCAGTCATCTTCCTAATAAGCAACACAATCGCCTGCAGTGATAAGTCAATAATCTTGCTTATAGGCACCTGTGAGCTCGATCGGTCTGTACCAGCCTCACAATAAAGTCCTATCAATTCTAATATGTTATGAGGCCCCGAAGGAAATGTTCGGAAGTTGAATGGTTCCCCTCTCCTGGAGAGGCCAGTCAAAAACTATATGTCCTCTGTCATGGGCACCAGTGACTTCCCCTCTAACATAAAGGCCTCTGCATCAGGATTCCAATAATCAACCAAGGCATTTAGTAGCCTAGGTTGTGCCCGCATAAAAGGACATAAGAAGAACTTGAGCAACCCACATTGCATTAAGGCAGCGACAACATTGGGGTCTTCCTCGACCAACTCACTAACCTCCTCATGCTCTCTTTCCCTCCAGTGAACATACATCCTGCAAACACCAAGTTTAGGAGGGTTAACCCTTGTTTTTAAAATTTTTTCATTCAATAAAGGGGTCCACGCGGGCTGTAATGCTGACAGTCGCATGTACACGCGTGCAGTTTTTACTCTGCCCAAATGTACATGTGGTCTGTCATAAGACAACCTGCGTGGACCTAGGGCTGACCTTTTGAAGGTTGATGCCCCCCCAAAACTTGAAACCCAAAGAATAAATAAAGATTTAAATTGTAAGAGGAGAGAGTTTATACTTGGTCCAGACAGATGGTTGTTTCATCGACTATAGCTCCTGGGATCACCACTTTTATCAAAGGGGTTTTTTTGCTCCAGAGTCAATTTCCAAATCAGCAATGGTGATAGTGAGCTGCCAGCTTCTATTTATAAGACTTTTTGGCCTCTTTTTGTCACTTTTTTGGCCTCCCTTATCATTTTCTTTAAACCAAAAACCTTTTAAAGTGATTCAAGAGTTTCCTTGGAAGGGTATGATCGGGTATCAAGACATTTTTTTTTGGAGTTTTGGGTAACTTTTGATGGTCCGTGGAAAAATCTCAGATGATCAACTTGAGCATGTAGGTTAGGTTTCTACCATGACTTTTGTATCTCGTTGTCTTTATCCCTTCACCATAGGATCGATCCCATCAGGTTGTGACACAAAACCATCATTGTTTCTTTAGAAGTGTCATGAGTTGGTGGTAGAGCCTACTGGAACATGGATTCCCTAGGTAGATCCTGGTTGCATTATGGTGTCCATGCTATCTTTAATCACTGTAGGCTCGGGAGTCCTTGTTGTTTTTCCTAATTACGAGTTTGAGCCTCATTTGCATGATTCCTTTTCACTCTTGACCTCACCCTCGGGACTCCCAAAAGACATAACGGGTCTTCTTTCAAGCCCTTTTCAGACCCTCTAAACATGAAAAGATTGCCAAGCGATCTTGTGGCCTTTCACACTCATTAAACTGAAATTTGAAAGTCATGTCGGTCTGGCGGTAGTTTACCCCTTTTTCGGCCCGGACGGTCAACTATACAAACAAAGGTATACTCTAAGGAACTTCAGTTCTCTAGAAGAGTACTCTCAGATATCATTTTAACCCTTTTTCGGGCCTGAGGGACTAAATTTATGAAAAAGGAACCCCCACAGAGTCCATAGTTAAGCTCTTTTTAGACTCCCTAAAATTGAAAAGATCGTTGAGTGACTTTAT
This sequence comes from Picea mariana, assembly GCA_032191745.1. Taxonomy (NCBI): domain Eukaryota; kingdom Viridiplantae; phylum Streptophyta; class Pinopsida; order Pinales; family Pinaceae; genus Picea; species Picea mariana. The sequence continues at coordinate 40,703 of JASDQU010682940.1, forward strand.
TATTTCACACTCGTTAAAATGGTCCAGAAGAACATTCCCGATAGAGTCCATAATTAATCTTTTTTCACACTCCTTAAAAATGAAAAAATGGCCAAGTGATCTTGTCTTTATCACACTCGTTAAAATGGTTTTGAATAGATGTCTTGTCGGTGCTAGTTTACCCCTTTTTCAAACCGACTAGACTACCTTCGAAAAAGGTACCCAAGTGGAGTCTCCTTTTACGTTTTTTCAGACTCTCTAAATATGAAAAACCATCGAGCTTACCTTCTCTGGGCTTGTTAAACTCACATCGAAGGACGTTACCATTGTGTGTTTTATTAATTGCATTTGCATACCCACATCTTTGGCCTAATGCTGGCTCCATGTTGCTCTCAACTGAACCATCTAAAGCATGCCTTATATGCAAGCCCTGTAGCACTTTTCCTCTGCGTCTTGACACCTTTGGCCCCTGGAGGATTTTTCCCAAGTATCCTTACTCTAAACATCAATCTTTTCCTTGTGCCTTGAACTTGTATGTTTGCAACACTCGTTCCTCCTTTGTAACGTAACATTCTTTTATTCTTTTTCCAAAATTATTGAAAAAGACAAAAAAAAATCAAATATACCCCAAAAAGAGGAAGGGAAAAGTTATTTCTTTATTGGCAGCATAATGAGTATCCCTTGGATAAAGCACATCTGTCCATTTGTTCGTCAAACTATGGGATTTAATACGACCTTAGGAAGTTGTTCTCGCTACATAGAGTTGTGCCCTCCTTCGTTTGGTTATTCTTCCAAACATATGGAGAGTTTGCGTTGCCTCCTACCTCGTAAACTTATGTTAATGCCATGCTGCCTGAGTCTCATCATTTGTTGTGCTGTTGTCTAAGGGAAGTTTTACCAAGCCTGAGTCGGCCCCTCTGTAGTTTGTCCTTTTCCCTCATACCCGACCATCCTAAACATCCAATCAAGGCTTTGTTCAAAATCAATGAAGCTTCCAGTTTGATGATCAAGATTCTCTAGTCCATGACCGACGAGCCATCAAAGACCTATGGGTAGTGAATTCGTACACTCATATTACACTCCTACCCGAGTTTTGAATATTTTGAAGTTGTTGCTCAAGCTCTGAAGACCTCATCTCCAACCATCAGGCCTTATTAGCCTCTACGAAGATGGATACTCTACACGTATATATTTTTGATTTTGAGATGTAGCTCCGCTGTGTATTGCTCGCGGCTACACTTTATATAGTTATATGACATGGATCTATAGTGTATTTGATTGGTAGCCATGATTTTATCACGAGCATGGGTATGCCCGCCTCGGTGAGACAATTGTTATTTTTGCAGACGACACCTCCCGATTCTTGGTCCTTGGGCTCACTTGTTCAGCACACTAGTGAAGATTGTTAATGTATTTCAGCCATCAGATGCTCTTCCGACCTCACACATTAGGGGGTATCTGTTATAACCCTAATTTTCACCAGACATGCTTACCTGGCATCAGGCCATCTCAGATTCCTTCTTTGCCAAAACACTATTGAACAACTCTTCTTAAAAACAACTTTTATAAAGGCCCACACGCCCTGCTCTATTACTGAATGCGTGTACATGCCAGCTGACCCAAAACAACCTGCGTGTACCTACAAAAGAATGAGGAAAGGAAAGTTGCTAATGAAACACACATCTTTGGGTGAGTTAACTGAACCTTTCGGCCATGCATGGCCGAGGGTTCAACCAAATACCTAGCTTCTTCAAGCCTATAAAAGAAGGGTTAGGGGTCCCATTTGGAGGAGGAGAATCATAGTAAAGAAACTATACTCGATTGCGCATTCCCTTTGTCCCAACTTTTATCCATCTTGTGCAAAGAGAAATCTAGAGCAAAGAAGTTGGAGGACAGTTGAAGAGGAGCCCAGGACTAGGTTCGTGGAGCAGTGGCCGACTTCATCATTGTAAGTTGATTTATTGAAGTTAATAATAAATAAGTACTTTTCTCGTCCCACCATATGAGGTGTTCATGGTTTATTTCATACATGTTGTTTGAATCTCTAACCCATTAATCTATATATCAAATGCATGTGGAGTTCTTTGTTTGTCTTGTGTGAATACAGGTCAGCCTTGGGAGGAGAGCTGCAGTCAAAGAGCGATCAAGCGTGAAGAAGGATCGATATCAAACGCCCGAAATAAGGTATGCTCACTTGATCTTCTTAACTACGTATTTGCTTAAGAATAATGGGGATTAGGTCCGGGATGATGGTAGAAAGTAGGAATCTTTAGGTCTTTTCTACATGCATAATAAAACCCTAAGTGCTAGTCCGTAGAGGGATTTCCCACTCACAACACTTCCTTCACCCAAATTCTTGTACATGTGATCAACCTCCATCTACTTTTGTTGGAAAGGGGGCAAGAGAAAGATACAATTTTTTTTATACCCCAACATCCAAGGCACTTTGGAAGCACTATCCTGCTCCACTTAATCCAAGCCAGTCCCTTCTTGTATAGGTTTCCAGAACAAAAGTGTTGGAGATACTTCAGACACACCTAAGATTTATTTTTTCTAAGTTTTTCCCTATGTTTATGAGTCATTATTCAGTTTCTTATAGTTTACGGAGAATATTCCTCAAGGAGAATATTCTCTTCAATTCACACTTCAGTTTGATCAGTTCAGTGGAGTCTAGATGCCACATTGGGATCATCACCATGCAACATTGGGATCATCACCAGCTAATGTGAATTGTCCTTGGGATTATCACCAGAATAACACATTACTCATGATTCCTTGATCTCCTCCTCACTTCACTCTATTTCATTAAGTTAACTGAAGACTAAGAGACTAGTTAACTCAAACTAGGTGGCAATTCACTCCTGTAATTTCCTGAGAGGCTAGACTAGGTGGCAGTTTAATCCCATAATTTTTGGTGTGTGTCTAGATCACTCTAGACCACCACTATGGCATTGTCTTCTCCCCCAACATGCATTAGTTGATTTATGCATAATATATCATGTGTAAATTATCATTCACTCATTTGGTTAATGAGAATTCTTCCATTCTTTATCTCTTGCTTCTCTTTTCTCAAATTTTCTCTGTAAATTGTGTATGTAATTTGCTAGATAGATATAGTATGTGTAGGTTCAACACATTTTCATGGTATCATATCCGATGGACTGCTAGGGAAAAGACACACCAAATTATTTTTCCAGGTACCGAAGATTGAACACAACGGAAAAATGAAATTTCCAAAAGAATTCATTCTTACACCATACAATTTATTTGCATGGAAGGAGAAGATGATAATGCATCTTCAAGGCAGAGGATTATACAGGTTAACCATGAACACAGAGACAAAACCCACTTCAGCCATAGAAGTATCTAAATCAAATGGATGAAGTGTTTGGAACAATTTGCAGTCTCATTTCTCCTGAACTCCTCTTTCACATATCCTCCTATAAAACCCCTAATGAAGCCTAGACCACCATGGAAGGTATTTTTGGCAAACAATATGAGATGAGGGACACATGATCGAGGTGGAATTTCTCACTTTGGATCCAAAAACCTTCGACAATCTCCAAGATTTATTTACCAAATATAAGGATTTGTTGTCACAACTCAAGGCTTGTGGGGTTGATAAATATAAGGAGGAGAAACAAATGGTTCTTACCATTCTCTCAAAACTTGGTATAGAATACTCAGTGTTTGTATCTACATTTCATTCAGTTAGGCTCACATCTGAAGCCACCTAGACGATTCCCTCTCTTGAGACCTTTATCGAGTCTCTGGCACAAGAGTAGAACAAGCTCATCAATATGGGAAAAATCAATGGCCCAAAGGCACATGCACTTATTGTGAAAGATGGTAGTGGTCATAAATATCATAAATATAAAGACAAATAAAAAGGAAAGCATATGAAAATCCAAAGAAGGAAGGGTACTCAAAACCCTTCAACGATGCCTCTGGATCCAAAGGTGGAAAGGGGAGAAATGCACTTATTGCCATAAAGGATTCCATCCAGAATATTCATGTATGCAGAAAAAAATATATCAAATGGAACAAATAATTCAGAAAAAAAAACTTGGATATCGTGTCCCCGAGGGTGCCAAGAAGAAGAATCTAGAAGATCAAAATCCTAAGAAAGGAAATTCTAGCCATGCTTTTATTTCCATCAACTCCTCTCCTGATGCTTGGATCGTAGATTCATGCGCATCACACCACATGGCATCCAAAAAATAAGTATATTCTTCATTGGATGCATGCAAAGGTCCTCCTATTTTGATGGGGGACAACTCTCTAGTCGCGGTCACCAACAAAGGAAGAATTGAACTCACAAATGGAAGGTTCGAGAATGTGCTACATGTTCCCAAAATTTTCGTCAATCTTCTTGTTGTGTATCAGATGACAAACTCTAGAACTAGAAAGAGAGTCATACTCACACCTGATGTTGTGGATATCTATGACATGCAAACCAATTCTAGGGTTGCTACCGGTGAGGTAAATCATCAATCTAGACTCTACAAATTTCTGAATTTATTGAACCAAATTATGCATTAGTGCTTACCCATGCTGATGAAAGAAATATTATATGGAACGAAAGGTTCAGGTGTTCAAATTTCATATATATGCAACAACTTAGCAAGCAGAGAACGATTGATGGTCTACCTAACATCCACTTATCGAAAGGAATTTGTGAGGGATGTGTTCTTGGAAAACACCCTCAAGAGAAATTTGACAAAGGAAAGACTCATAAGGCTTCCTTTCCTTTAGATCTGATCTATAGTGACCTCATGGGCCCTTTTCTGCATCCATCAATCAATAAATCAAGGCACGCGCTCATTTTTGTTGATGATTTCTCACTCTTCACATGGATTTTATTTCTCAGGAAAAAATCAGAGGTATTTCAACACCTCAAAGATTTCAAAGCCCTTGTTGAGACACAGTCAAGAAAGAAAATAAAATTCCTTTGAACATATAACGGTGGAGAGTATGTCAACCATGAGATACAAAATCTTTTTCATGAGGCATGGATTCAGTTGCAGCACACGGTTCCCTATACTCCATAGCAAAACAGAGTTGTTGAGTGGAAAAATAGATATCTAAAAGAGATGGCATCTTGCATGCTACATGCAAAGTCACTTCCATAGAGATTATGGGATGAAGAACTTAATTGTGCAACCTACATTCAAAACAGATCTCCCCATAGATCTATCAAGGATAAGACCCCTTACGAGGCTTGGAGCAGCCTCAAACCAGAAGTGACCCACTTCCGTATTTTCGGTTCACGTGCATGGGCCAGGATTCCCTCTTAGAAGAGGAAGGCACTTGATCCACATAGCATAGAGTGCATCTTTGTTGGATACCCCGACTGTGTGAAAGTATACAAACTCATTGATATTTCCGCGGACCAGCTCATCATTGAGCGTAGTGTCCAATTCTAGGAAAGTGTCTCACAGGTACCTCAATAGCTGCATGCAGACACTTTTGTTCTTCCACCTATCAGAGATGATGAGCATGCACATGTCGATTCTTATTCATATGATATTTTTGATTCAGAGGATTCAAATGATCTAGATACAGAGTCAGTATAGTTATATGCAGAGTTAGTGCATGCAGATGCAGATGTAGAGCCAGAGCATAGGCCCAAGTGAGCCAAGACTACTCTTCAAGATGCAAGAGATATTTTTGGGGATCCAGATAGGACTAAATCTGATTTTGGGGAGCCTCCTCTTGCACCCACTGCCACTGAACTGATGTCACCCAGGCATTTTTTCTTGGTTCAGTCTTTAGATGCACAGTCTTATGGTGAGGCTGTTGGAAATCCATTTTGGGAAAATGTCATGCAGGAGGAGTACAATTCCCTCCTCGAGAACCAGACTTGGGATCTATTTCCCCTTCCTTCAGGAAGGAAACTTGTCAAGTGCATATGGGTCTACAGGACCAAGAGCGTAGCATATGGACAGGTTAAAAGATACAAATCTAGGCTAGTTGTCAAAGGGTTTCAACAGGTGCATGACATTGAATATGATGAGACCTTCGCTCCAGTAGCGAAGATGGATTCCATATGTTTGGCACTTTCCATTATGAAAACCAAGTGATGGGAATTCCATCAGATGGACGTGAAGAATGAATTTCTTAATGGAGATCTCTCTGAGAAGATATATATGGAGCAACCCTAGGGATTTATGAAGGATTCGTCTTTGGTCTATCGACTAAAGAAGTCTCTTTATGGCCTGAAGTAGGCTTTGAAGGCATGGTATGCCAAGATGGACTCCTACCTGCTGTCATAGAAATTTGTATGTTGTAATTCAAACCCAAATGTTTACATACTCAAGAGAGGACTGATTCACTTCTACTCCTAGTTCTGTATGTTGATGATTTGTTAATCACTGGTTGCTCGACTTTAGTGATTGTTGTAGTCAAGAGAATTCTGCATAACAAATTCTTGATGATGAACATGGGTTTGTTACATTTAGTCTTTGGACTCGAGATCACTGAAGATGCATCAAGCATCAAATTGTCTCAAGCCAAGTATACACGAGATCTCCTTGAGAGATTTCACATGATAGACTGCAAGTCTACCCCGACTCCTTTCCTATCAGGAGTCAGACTTGAGGATGGTGGGAAAACTCCAGTGGTTGAAAGCACACTATACAGACAACTAGTGGGGATCTTGTTGTATCTCAAACACTCCAGAACAGACCTCTCTAATGCAGTTGGAGCAGTCTCCATGTTCATGCAGGAGCCATATGAGATACATTGGAAGGCTGCAAAGTGTATCCTTCGATACGTACATGGAACCATCACCTTTGGGATTCACTATGAAGCAAACTCTACATTGGACCTCATCGGGTTCACTGATTTTGACTGGGATGGCAATAACATTGATCAGAAGTACACATCTAGTTACTCACTTAGTATTGGTTTTGGGCCTATTGGTTGGTCGAGCAAGAAGCAGGCTACTATTTCTCTATCTTCAGTTGAGGCAAAGTACAAGGGGGTAGTTAAAATAACCATTCAGGCTATGTGGCTACAAAATTTTCTCATTGTATTGGGCATTTAGTTTCATCGGTTGATTGTCATCTGGTGTGAAAACCATAGCACTCTGAAGTTCTGCAGAGATCCAGTTCATAGGCAAAAGACAAAGCATATAAATATCCACATGCACTACATCTAAGACTTAGTACATGAGGGGATGATCGACCTGTAGTTTTATCCTTCAACATAACAGACTGCAGACATCNGTTCCCATGAGGTTTTATCCTTTCCTCATTTTTTTAGTGTATCTTTTGTATTTGTGTACCTAACATGGCCTCGTTGTCGGGACCCATTCTTTATTTTCACCATAGTGATGTTCAGGGGAGGTGTTGGAGATACTTCACACACACCTAGGATTTATTTTTCCTAAGGTTTTCCCTATTTTTATTATTCATTATTCAGTCTCCTATAGTTTAGGGAGAATATTCCTCTAGGAGAATATTCTCTTTAGTTCACACTTCAGTTTGATCATTTCAGTGGAGTCTAGATGCCACATTGGGATCATCACCAACTAATGTGAATTATCCTTGGGATTATCACCAGAATAGAAAATTACTCATGATTCATTGATCTCCTCCTCACTTCAATCTGTTTCATTCAGTTAATTGAAGACTGAGAGACTAGTTAACTCAGACTAGGTGGCAGTTCACTCCCATAACTGCCTGAGAGACTAGACTAGGTGGAAGTTTACTCCCGTAATTGTTGGTGTGTGTCCAGATCACTCTAAACCACCACTATGGCACATTGGATTCTCCCCAAGTGCACATTAGGTTAGTTATACAAAGTCTATCATGTGTAAATTATCATTCATTCATTTGGTTAATGATAATTCTTTTAGTATTTCTCTCATGCTTCTCTTTTCTCATATTTTCTCTATAAATTGTTTATGTCATTTGATAGCTAGATCTACTCTATGCAGGTTCAATACATTTAAAAAAAGAACTAGAAACTAAGCCTGAGAATCCTCTCAAGTATCCCTTTTGGAATCCATGAAAGCAAAATCCAATAAACTAGGATGCCCTCCAATACTGATTTAACGAGGACCAATATTCCTCCCTCTGAAAGCCACCAAAATCTCCAATTTGATATTTTCCTTTCACATTTTACGATCAACCAATCCTGATCCTTGTTAACATATGTATTTGGCTTTGTCCTGAAGCCAAGGTATTTCAAGCCCTCATCCAGAGAAATCCATTTAAAGGGAAAAATGTTGTTAATAAAAGCCACAACTTTCTCCTCTAGCCTTCACCTGAAATGGTTGGCTTCCCCTCATTTACCAACATATTGGTATCCTTACAAAATAAATCAAGGTTTGCTTGAATCTTCTCCAAATTCCTCTTAGTCCTATCACAAAAAATAAGAATTCCATTGATGAAAATTTAATGTTTAAGCCAAATATTATCTCCAATGTGCATTCCTTTGAACCCTCATGTCTGTTTTTCCTCCAAAATAGATCAATTGAGCCCTTATGCCACAATTAGAAACAAAAGTGGGGACATTATACACCCATGCATGAGTCCTCATTTGGGTCGAAATAAATCAAATGACTCTTCATTTATCAGAACTGAAAAGGAAATTGTGGTGATGCAACTCATAACCCAATTGATGAATGGGACATACAATCCCAAGTGAGTTAACAACATCCACAAATAAATCCAGTTGACTCGATCAAAGGCCTTATATAGGTCTATTTTAACAACCACTGCCTTTATATTTTTTTTTCTTATGGAAAATAGTCCCTCCTATACCACTCCTATGGATTCGTGGATCTGTCGCCCTTCCAAAAATCCAAATTGTTCCTATGAAATAGACTTGGACAACAAACTCTTCACCTGCCTTGGAATAACGTTTTCCACAATCTTGTAAATTGTATTAGAAAGGGAGACGATCTTGAATTCCTCGAAGGAGACCAAATTACCAGACTTTGGAATTAAAGTAATAAAATTCAAGTTGAAAGTAGCTAACTTCTTTCCATTCAACCTTGAGTCTTCGATTACATGAAGCATATCATTTTCCAACAATTTGAAGAATCCCGTGAAGAATTCAATGGTCCACCCAATAGGGCTGGGGCTCTTATCTTTTTGAAAATTGTGGAGGAAATCCTCCATTTCATCCTTAGTTACCTCAACCATCAAATATTGGTTGTCTTATTTGTTTATAAATCTTGGAAAGTATTGAGAGATCTAAACCACTTCGGCTAATGTATCCCTTGTAGATTTTAACCTTGTACAATATTTACTGCAATCAAATTTTCAGTAAAAGAACATAAAAGATATAATGGAAAATACAAACATTACACAAATATTTTTCCCCTGGAAAACCAAACCGGGAAAACTAGCATATTCTATATTCATTCATTGTGATACATTGTTTAAAATACAATATACATATAGGAGCCAATGGCATCCAAAACCCTAACCCAATAACCTGGATTAGTCAACAACCCTAATTCCTTAACCGGAAATAGAAAACCATCGACAAAGAAACCATGTGCCAAAAAACCACCTATATATGTGACAAGTTTCCTGAGGAAGAATTTTTTTTTGGGGGGCACTGCCCCTGCACCCCCCAAGGGGGGGCCTATCCTCTAACCTCCCTGTGCGCCCGACACAATTCTCATACACTACTACTCGTGAAAATAATATAACACATACCCAACATCCCTTTCATTGTCCTTAAAAATCCTACCAAAGTGTGCCACCCTAGCTTTGGCTATATCCTCGAAAGTGTTGACCTCCTCTCCTTATAGATTATGTTGATATTCTAGTGGTAGTTTGTGTACTAGTGGAAGAATTTTGTGTTTTTCTCCCCTTTAGATAATGAAAGAGCCTTTCTCTTCAACTTCAATTTTTCTTTGTGATCCTCTAAAATATTCCTTCTTTCCCGCTCCAACAATACTAGCTCAACCTTAAACTATGTTGTTTGAAACCCAAACCCTTCCACATCAGACCATTCAACTAGTTTGGTTTCAATACTTTTCAAATTGTCTTCTTCCCAATGTTTCATGTCATGTTCCCATCCTATGACCACTTTTTTTACTCTTTTGAGGTTCTCTTCAAACTGTATAGCCAACGATTGTCTTAGAGAATCATCAAACTGGAACCAGGTATCGTTTACTAGTTGCACAAAATCAGTTTCATTCAACTAGCTAGAGTTAAATTTAAAAGGTCTTGGATGTTTGGGACCTACTCCTACCAACTCCATGAGAATTTGGAAGTGATTAGATTCACCACCAATCCCAACCCACTGTCTAAATCTATTTATGGATTCCACCCAATCTTCAAAAATAATAAAATGGTCTAATCTCTTAGAAATTGTATTTGAGAACACTCGTTTGTTACACTAGGTCGACTTAAGCTTACAAGATTCAGTATCTAGAAGACCTCTATGATCTATCTTCTAGTTTTCTCAAGAAGAAATCTGATAGACAATCTGGCTGAGTTGACAATCCCCAGATCATGAAGAGACCGAAGGAGAAATTCAAGTCCCCTACTATAAGAAGTCTATTCTTCTTCGTAAAACCTTTAGCAAACAAGCTTTCCCATAACACCACTACTCAAAGATTTAACATATTTTAAAATGGCGTAAATAATTTTGAAAATTTGGAAAAATAACAAATTAAAATAAAATTTACCTTTAAAACA